>JBBPBX010008273.1:24180-43482 GCA_038048925.1 Garcialebias charrua | reverse complement strand
TATGCCATGCCTGTGCATATGTAATCTTTTAATTATTAATTTGATTTATTTATTAATTTCCTGTGTAGAGAAATGAAAATGCAGCAGCTGTTCCAACCAGCTCCCAGCAGCCCACATTTGTCCTTTTTTTTTTTAGCAACAATGCTCTTCTTTATGTTATTTTAAGGGTTCTAGTTAGAGTCAGAGTCAGCTTATTTATTGTCGTTTGCACCATATGTGGTACATGTGGTGGAACAAAATTATGTACACAGTTACATCCAATAATTAAATGTAAACAAAAAACAGTAATAAGATGTAAGATCTGAACTAAGAAAAACAAATTAAAAATATGCTAAGCACTAATAACATAAGAGATGTTTTAAGTTAAATATACATTTACTCAAGTTAAGAATTTTTATGTTTTCAGGATGTTTTATGTTTTGTTCAATGAAAAATGCTTATTAACCCAAAATTAAAAGAAATGTTCTGTATATCAGCCATCAGCAAACAGATATTTAGGTTTTTGCTTAAAAGCTGTTTATTACATCCACTTTGAATGGTCTTTTTATTATTCTGAATTTCATCTTTATTCCAGGGCTTTGATAATTAAATGTAATTTTTTGCAAACGTGAGGACGTTTAAGTAAAGAAAAATGTTTCTTTACTCTACATGTTTATGTGAAGCCTAGTTCAGGGTTCAGGTAGTCTTTGTTTGTGTCAGGGATGAGGAGATAGAACATGAGAGAGGACAGAAGACGATGAAACATCCATCCATCCATCCATTTTCTTCCGCTTATCCGGGGTCGGGTCGCGGGGGTAGCAGCCTAAGTAGGGAGGCCCAGACTTCCCTCTCCCCAGCCACTTGGAGCAGCTCCTCTGGGGGAATCCCAAGGCGTTCCCAGGCCAGCCGAGAAACATAGTCCCTCCAGCGTGTCCTGGGTCTTCCTCTGGGTCTCCTCCCGGTGGGACATGCCCGGAACACCTCACCAGGGAGGCGTCCAGGAGGCATCCTAACCAGATGCCCGAGCCACCTCAACTGGCTCCTCTCGATGTGGAGAAGCAGCGGCTCTACTCCGAGTCCCTCCCGGATGACTGAGCTTCTCACCCTATCTCTAAGGGAGAGTCCAGACACCCTGCGGAGAAAACTCATTTCAGCCGCTTGTATCCGAGATCTTGTTCTTTCGGTCACAACCCAAAGCTCATGACCATAGATGAGGGTGGGAACGTAGATCGATCGGTAAATTGAGAGCTTTGCCTTTTGACTCAGCTCTCTCTTCACCACGACAGACCGGTACAGCGCCCGCTTCACTGCGGACGCTGCACCTATCCGCCTATCGATCTCACGCTCCAGTTTTGATGAAACAACCAAAGCTCCCTGTTAATCTTTTCTTTTTTTTTTTTTTTACATTAATTACCTTGTTCATCAGGTGAGGTTTAACTTACGGTAAGTCTCAATGACTGAAAATCTGTCCCCTTCGCAGGCCTTTATGAGATATTTCAATCCACTGAAAATGAGCAGGAGTCAGAGGGAGAGATAAAAAAAATGAAGGATGGTGGATGAGAACAGAGACGAGACTAGAAAGGATGAGTTAATTAAATTATAAAAGACAAAAGTGCAGACAAAATGAACCATAGTAAAAACGAGTATGAATCAGCTACAGTTTTCTCTTTACCTTCTGCTTTTTGTTCCAGGTGCTGAGTAATGCTCGCCTCTTCTTAGAAAACATAATAAAGTGAGTATTTTTCTAGAGAATTTATGACCAGTAGTATTTAAAAGGTGTGTGAGATTATTATGACACCAGATTATCATGAATTACTCTAAATAACCTTTTGAACACAATGTTTCTACAATTTGTAAAACAAAACAAAAACAAAAAAAGAGCCGGAAGTACAGATGTACTATTACAGTTTAAAGTATTGTCCACTTTACAAAATATTTCTATTCATTTTTATTTATAATATTTTAAATCGTATTGTGTTTTTCTATATTTCCAGGTATGGTATTCTTGTAGACCCTATTCAGGTGATTTCTTTGTTCTTGAATGACCCCTACAGCTGGCCAGCACCGTGCCTTTTAATCCGTAAGAAACTATTTTAAACATTTGAGTTTCATGAGGCAAATCATGTTATAAAGTAACAGAAATGTTGTTAAAAATACATTATGTTTTTAATTGGTTTAAGTTTAAAGTATAGCACATAAACATGAGACAAATAATACACCCCATTTTGTAAAACTCCGATTTGACAGGTGTCATTAAAAATAACCTGATTGTGAGAATGACCCCAGAGGGCATCTAATTATCATTTCCCTGGTATGTAACTGAAATTCATTCATTCATTCAACCTTTATTTAGTCAGGTAAATCTTTTGAACCTCATGGGCTCATTTACGAAAGCGACCTGCTAAAACTAAAGAACAATGAACAGCAATGGTAGAATTTCCTTAAACAATAAACAATAAACAAACAAACAATAAACAATAGAAAACAAAAGAGAGAAAAAAACAAAATATATATATTTTTTTTTAACAAAGTATCAAAAAACTAGCAAAACATTATAAGGTAGATGTATAAAATCAAAGACAGGAACAAATCTGCATTGGTTTTTGCCAGGATTCCAACAGATTCTGAAAACCATTTAGAGAAGTCAAGGTCGAGAGCTTCAGATCTTTTTGTAAGATATTCCATGAAGCAGGAGCGGAGTAGGAGAAGGCCCTTTTTCCAAGTTCAGTCCTCACTGACGGAACACTGCAGGTAATCATGTCCTGAGAGCGCACGCTGTAGCTGCACTCACGCAAAGACATGTAGGAGGAGATGTATGAGGGCAGCAGACCAAGAAGTGATTTAAAGGACAACACCCACCATGACACTAACAATTCACCATATTGTACAATTACTGTAATTTATTATTAGGTCTATTTTCATTTTTGCATTTGGGCCAGGCGAGGGTTAAAAAAAAAAAAAAAAAAAACACTCCCGAATGAATCCGGAAACCTGGCCGAAGAGTCCCGAAGGGTCATGTGACTTTTGTTACATCGATCTCCACCCAGAAGGCAGAAGGTAGGAGTGAGTTTCCATGGAGGTTTATGAGAGCGAGTGGTAGTTAAAACTGCATATTTCCTGGTGCATTTGTGTGTATATGGACCAGCGCTCTGATTTTATTTATTATTTATTTTATAACACCGCTGCGGACCTTTTGCTGCTCTCATTCTTCTCATTCATTCTGAGGAGCGAGCCGCGAGCCGCGCGCGTCTCTGGCTCCTCGTTCCGCTGGTCACCTTTGAAGTTCCTCGTGCCGGTGTAATTTGCTCCCTCGAGTGTATGTACTGTATTTGCTCTCGTCAGCCTTGTTGCGGGGAGCACGGGTCGGGAAGCGCGCGCGCAGAGCTCAGCTGAGCGGCTGGCTGCCTTTCTGGTCACGGGGGGAGAGAATAAAAAGTCGATGCGGAAATGAATGAATTTGTCGCGATCAAACGAATTAAACTAGTATGTCTAAGTGGATGCTCGCTCAGAATATGACAGACATGAGTGAGCGACAGCAGGATTAATCAACACAGGCAGCTTTAGGGAATATTTAAAAATGCTTCCTTTTTCTTTTCCTCGCTCGCCTGTAACTCCAAGGCGTCACTTTGGTGACGTGAATGCCCTTGTGAATGCCCATATATGGAGAGGGGCAGATTTTCCCGGAGCTGCATGCTAAAATCTGCTATAAATCATGAAATAACACATTTAGCGTTATTTCTCCACAATATAAGTAATCGCTCCTGTATTATTTTTAAATAAACTAATAAATATTAATGGCGATGCAATTTGAAAACATGGTGGGTGTTGGACTTTAAAGATGAAAATGTGTGCACCATGATAGACAACATCCAACATCCGCAGGGTGCTTGTAGGAGCATTCATGTAGAGAATGTCACCGTAATCAATGGAGGGAAGGAAAGTCACAGATACAAGGCGTTTCCTAACATTCAGTGTTAGACATGATCTGTTTCTGAAAAAGAAACCCAGTTTAACTTTCAGTTTCTTCACTAGGTTTTCCACGTGGAGTTTAAAAGAGAGATGTGAATCGATCAGGATACCCAGATATTTATAGGAATCAACAAACTCAATAGGGACACCATTTGAAGATAAAATCAGAGGAGGATCTGCTGGAACCGCCTTCCTATTTGAAAAAAACATCCCTTTTGTTTTATCAGCATTTAGGAGATTGGAAATGCCCTATTCAAGAATGATCTTAAAGGTTATCTTGTTATGTATATATACAAACAATAACCTTCCTGTACAGGCCTGATAAAGTATCTGACCCGGTAGGTCTGGATGGCGCCTTGCAAGGCAGGCTACCACTACCGGTGTATGAATGTGTGAATGAATGGGTGGATGGCTGGTACATGTATTGTAAAGCGCTTTGGGGCTCCTCACAGGGGGCTGGAAAGCGCTATATAAATAAGCTCCATTTACCATTTACCATAAAGTACCAGTATATGGGAAAGAGTTATGACACCTGGAATAATAATAATAATAATAATAGCTCGTTCTTATCTAGATTAATCACAATCTGTTGGCTTCCTTAGATGGATACGTTTTACTAATTGGCTTTTTTATGTATGTAAATGCTTTTGTACAGTGCCCTGAGATAACTTGTGTTGTGACTTGGCGCTATATAGGGGGCAGAGGTGGTGTGGAGATAAGACAGCATGGTTTGAATCCCCGCCATGCCCAAGTCGTGACATCATGAGCAAGACGCCTACCGTACTTTTCGCCGTATAAGTCGCTTCGCCGTATAAGTCGCTTTGTTCAATTATTGGCAAAGACCTGAATGGACATATTTGTGAAGGAAACAGGGGATGAGGAAGTGATGGGTACGTTTGGTGTCAAGGAAAGAAACCAGGAAGGACAGATGGTGGTGGATTTTGCCAAGAGAATGGAAATGGCTATAGTCAATACCTATTTCCAAAAGAGGGAGGAACATAGAGTGACCTATAAGAGTGGAGGAAGGAGTACACAGGTCGACTACATTCTGTGTAGAAGAGGAAACCTGAGGGAGATTGGAGACTGTAAGGTTGTAGCAGGGGAGAGCGTGGCCAGACAGCATCGGATGGTTGTGTGTAGAATGACTGTTGTTGCGAAGAAGAGAAAAAGAGTAAAATCAGAGAAGAAGACCAAATGGTGGAAGCTAAAGAAGGAAGAATGTTGTGAGAAATTCAGAGACGAGCTGTTAAAGGCTCTGGGTGGTAAGAAAGAGCTTCCAAGTGACTGGGCTACTACAGCAACAGTAATTAGAGAGACAGGTAGGAAGGTACTTGGTGTGTCATCTGGACAGAGAATGGATGATAAGGAAACCTGGTGGTGGAATAGTGAAGTGCAGGACGCCATTCAAAGAAAGAGATTAGCCAAGAAGAAATATGACAGTGAGAGGACTGAAGAGAGGAGACAGGAATATAAGGAGATGGGACATAGAGCAAAGAGGGAAGTAGCTAAGGCAAAGCAGAGGGCGTACAATGAGTTGTATGGGAGACTGGACACTAAAGAGGGCGAGAAGGACTTGTACCGATTGGCAAGACAGAGGGATCAGGCTGGAAAGGATGTGCAGCAGGTTAGGCTTATTAAAGATGGGATTTAAGTCCCTGGACTCTTTCATATCTAAATTCCTTTGGAAAAACAAAACTCCACGTATTAGCTTAAAAACATTAGAAACCGGAGGATTAGAACTTCCAAACTTTTATCACTACTATTTAGCCAATAGGTTACAATATATCTCAAAATGGATAAATCCAAATGCACTAGATGTTACTTGGATAGACATAGAGCAAACTTTATGTAATAATATTAGGATTTCAGATCTGCCATTTATTAGCATAAATATAAAAAAAACATGTTTGCTTTAAAAGTATCAGTATTAGCTCATCTCTGACAGCATGGTGGGAGTATCTAAAAATGACAGTCTTCACTATTCCCATGCAGACAAACACCCATCTGGAATAACCCTGACATACAGCAAGAAAATAATATGTTAAATTTCCATCTACAACTGATTACCGGTAATTGTTGTCAGTGCCATGAAGCTTCAGCTAATATACCCTTGCCTACACAAAAATGTCTGTACTTGCAATTACAAACTATGAAGTAAAGTTTTTGTGGTAGTAGCAGCTAGTAATCCTCAACACATACTTTGAGCATTATGATGTGGATTTGGTGGCCATCTTGAATTAAAACGGTCATCAAATGTACTAGACAATAAGCATTTATTCAAAGAATGTTAGGTCTTGAAAAAAATGTTTTGTTTTTCAAACACTTAACTTTTCTAATAAGGAAATAATCATTTATTTTTAATTTTATTTTGGTAATATGATGTTCTCAAATAAAAATTTTATGAGACAGCATGAGAAAATTAGATTGAACTACTTCATGTGCACAGTGTTGACTAAATATTTAGGTTCAATGCTAACTCTACATCATAGCTGAGGGTTTATCTTGTGTTCAATCAAATTTCTACTGCCGCTAATGCTTTAACCTCAAACAACATTAAGATATAAAAACAAAAGAAATTATAATAGGAAAACCATTTGACCCTACACACAGACATTGGTAGAAACACAGGTCTGTATACACAAACAGAAAATAATAAAGGCAGGCTTTTTTAAGCAGAATCAAACATGACAGGTACATCAATCTGAAAAACACTCATAATAAAATCATATTTGTTGAAGTTGCAAAACAAATGTATTAAATGTATAAACCTATTCAGTTTTGCAAATCATTTCAGATACATTCTATGAATATATATATTTTTATCATCATTTGTTTTTGTTGAAAATAAATACTAAAAAGGTGAAGTACCTTGTGTAATTTTTAAATGTCTATAGCTTCCCTAAATGGTGCAGCCTGCTGTAAAACTTCTTTTCTTTGAAGACACACAGGTGCGTTCTGCAGGCTGCTATATGTTCTTTCCCTATTTAATTTCATGGTATGTTGCAATGAAAGTCTGCAGTGATGCAGCTTGCAGTGTCTCTAGTGGGACAATCACCTGCCCTATATACTCGGCAGCACTGGTACCATCCTGCAGAGAGAAGGGAAGAGGAAAATGGGAAGCATCGGAGGGAGGACAGCAGTTGGGCAACCATTTAATGGAAGATTAAATTATGGGAGTGAATTCGTCCAAAGGGGTTAGGGAGGAGGAAAATGCAGTGTAGATGGAGAGATTAGGTAAAAGTTCTGTATCAAGACAGGGTAAGGAGAAAGAAGGTAAAATAGATGGAGTTAAGGTAAATGATTGCAGAGGTGATGTTTAAGAGACAGGTGAGAATTGGGTCTGTTAGCAGCAGCATGGACGGTAATGGAGCTCATTCCCAAAGGGACGATGAGAAGCCACTGCAGCATCGACGCTCACATTTTAACTCTTAAACACCCTTACATGGTGCATGAGGAAACTTATGAGCAAAATGGGTGACATTTTTGATTCCAACATGAAAAGTTTTTACACTTAGGAAACTGACTTGCTGTGAGCTGTTTTTCAATGTCCTTTTTTGAGTATCTTAATTGATGTTCATTTATATCTAACTGGGTGGCTTTGTTGCAGTTTAGGTTTTTCACTCACTATCTGTTCTGGTTGAGTCTCAACGTGTGATGAAGTGTAGCTGCTCTTAATATCTTTCCACAAATTCCCCTTCAAAATATCTTTAAATCCATTAGAGGTTTGTTTGATTAAAAAGTTAACACATTTTTGTGCTTGTTCTTGCCAACATTTAACAGTGATTCATTTTGTTTGCAGTAAAGTCACTTGGTTGTAATTTGATTTGGCTAAATAAGTGGCTACACTTGACTTCTCATTGAATGCAGTTGTGTTGAAATTTGTGTGACTAAATATTTAGAAATTACTGTGTAATATATCTTGTCACTTTCCTTTGCATACTTAGTAAAAAACTTGTTTTTGCCAAGTCAAAAGCTATCAGAGAAATGTAAATTATCAGAATCCGAATAAACTTTATTATCATTGCACCAAGATACAATGAGAACATGTACGTACAGTTGTCCGAAAGATGGGCGGAGTGCACAAAGCTGCTACTATAAAAGCGTGGCCATCTTATTCTTGTTCAGAATAATATTTTGCTTGGATGAGAAAAGGGAAGAAAACATGAGAGACAGTATTTTAAAAAAAAGATATCTCACACCGTGTCCTAGACGGGGCACGATTTGAGGCATCTAAAAAAAACTACCACAGCATAGCACATAAATAGACATGATACATGTACATATAGGCCAGTAAATACATTGACTTTGTAAGAGAAGGTCGTAGCATAGTCTAGAGCCTCCCTCTCAGCCATTGTCCAGATAAGAGGTGTTATTTATCATCAGTTCGGTTGAGGTTCCATCACATGTCCATGGCCAAGGGGAAGGGAGGGGTGAGGAGACAGACACGAGTATATTTGTTTTTTTCTAAACATGCCAGGGGGAGTTGAGATAAGTCTGCCGTCAAGGTCACAGTTTGGATCAGGCAGAACTCTTGAATTGCTGTTTCTGCCTTTTAAAGTCTCGCTGGTAAAAAAAAATCCCAGATGGAAACTCCAATGAGCCAAATTGATTCCTTACGCCGAATGTCGAGCTCGCAGCTTTCTCCAAGATTATTCCACCGTTCATTTGTGCTTCTAGAGAGTTCACAGTCCTGATAAACCAGCTCTCTGACACAGCTGCACATAATTCAGTCTGTGTGCTGTCAAGCTTCGATACATCCACACCAATTTGTAGACAATCCAGATTCCACCAAGTCAAACGGCAGAAAAAACCGTTGTCATCATAAATCCAATTTGTTTCTGTCGAGGTAAGAGGATCCTCCTTACCCTAACTCCTGTCGGGAGAAGTTGATCAATTTTGTTGAGAGACCATCTGATCAAATCCTTCGAATTAGGAAGGTATGCAGGAAAAAAAAAAGGCTCTTTAAGGGTTCACAAGATGAAAGAGGGCTAGCAGGGAAGCCGGGGGGAGCGCCAGGAGACACGTCTGACTTCATCGGAGTACAGAGAGATTAAAATGAAATCAAAATAAATGACTAAATCAGCTGCATTAATCTTTATACTAATGAACTTTGTAATGTAACTACTATATAATTACCATAATTACTGAAACTTTGAAAATGTTACCGGTAAGCGATCGTGAATATTAAATGAACTCACGTTTAGGAAAGCTGCTTTAAAGAAAGGAATTTATTTATAGTGTTGCCTGTTGGGGGAATTTGTTTCAAACTTCTTTATAATCCCTTGTGTATCCTGACATCAAACAAATATATCTTCCTAAATCACTATATTTCATTAGGAGCAGCAGAGCTCAAGATTAGCTGCTCTAATCACGAGATCAGGAACCCTTGTAATCAAAATGTTTCGGGCAGTTTGCACATATGTCCACTGCAGATTAGATGGATTGACTCGTTAATGCCTGATTAGGATCTTAAAATGGAACAATTGCTCCAATTAAGTGTCATTAATGTGGCTCGGTACAATTTAGTCGGGATAAAGAGGGGTCTTCCTGTTCATGATTACCTGAAGTTGAATCAGTAGTTATTTGCCTTGCAGTTTAAACTTGAAGACTTCTGCATGCGGTTTAACCCTTTTTCAGATACTCATGTAGATTAATGTTTGCAATATAAATTGAGCACTTGTAGGTATTTTTGTACACACAGTATTTTGATTTTAAAAAAGTGTATACACCCTTTCACAAATGTATATTGATTGCTTTGTAACTACTATTTCATCCTCCCCTTCATAATGAAAAGCGGTGAGACAACCGAACTCTCCAGAGTGGAAATCTAGGGGCATGGATTGAACGTTTTCTGTGAAATTTCATTGGTGAAAAAAAATCTAACAAGAATAGAATAACTGATGGTCTCTCAATGTCTTTGACAGTGTCCAATGTCTTCATTTTGGTGGGCCTTTATACTGAAAGACAGCTGTCGAAGGTGAGTGGAGAAGCCCTGTTTACTTTTAAACATCAATTTTGAATATTTATTATGGCTTGTTTCAATCATTGTGTAAAAATCAGAGCTCACTCAGTCATCAGTAAAGAGTGACAAATTCATTTTGAAATGTCAATTTTGAAAATTAAAATGAAATGGCAGAAATGCTTTTTCATTTCAAAGTCAAGCTGCCTTTTTTGTCTCATAAATAAAATTTAAAATTAAATCATATTCATTTTCTAAATCAAGACTGCTCATTGTGTAAATTAATTAAACAGATAAATAAAATAACGTTTAACATTTAATTTTCAAAACATGTCCCAGTAAAAAGTGACAAATTCATTTTGAAATGTCAAATTTGAAAATTAAAATGTATTAGCAAAAAAGCTTTTTCATTTCAAAGTCAAGCTGCCTTTTTTGTCTCATAAATAAAATGAAAAATAAATCATTTTCATTTTCTTCTTCAAGATTGCTCATTTTGTAGCAGAACTGCAGAGAAAACTAAGAACAATTTGCATTTTCATTTTCACTCTCAACCTGCTCCAAGTGTAACATTAATCAATCTCAGTTGGCAATTCCAAGTGGCTGCTTCACAACGCCCACTGAATCACTGATTGGCTGTTTTAGCAGCAGGCGGAGTTTTAGACAGGAAAGTGTCCTGCTGCCGCTTGTTGGTTAAACAGATGTTTCCCTCCAGTGCGCGTGCACACACAGCTGCTCCGCTGCAGAGGCTGCAAAGCTATACAGTATATGTTAGTGTTACTGAGTTTAATTTCTGTTAATAACTGATTACAAATCAACATATTTTACATGGGCGTAGCCAGGATTTTCTGAGGGGCGATTCCTTAAATGCAAAACTGGAACTGCAATATGCAACATACCCGGTAGTCTAGTGGTTAGAGTGTTGGATTTCAGTTCCAAGCCTTTTCTTGACATGAGTTCGAATCTCACTCGGGACAACTTATTTTACGTTTGTCTTTTATTCGAGAAAAAAAAGAAGGAGTTTGTGTTAACCACAAGCATAAATACAAACTCCTTCTTTTTTTTCTCCAATAAATTATTCGGCCGATAACCGATGCCGATACCAATGTTTTATATATGTTCCTTTGTCAGAACATAGCCCTCTTATTTAGGCTTATTTGCTACAAAAATTGTGCAGCAGCTGTAAGAGCTGGTGACATATATTCAGTGACATATATTCAGTAACGGCCATATGATATGTATAGCTCTTTGACTTATATTAAATGAAAAATGTTATTTATTAGCATTAGTCACCTGCGATGTTGTCTCACTCGTGGAGGCTTGTTCTGGGTTCCTAGCTGCAGTGTGAGATCCTCTGCACTCCTGTACATGAAGGACAGCCTTTAAGTTAAAAGTTTTTGTCTATCCATCGTTCCGTAAGACTATTCGTGCTAATGGGGCTAACACAACGTCCAAATGTCTGTGGTAAAACTCAATCAACAAGTCGTGCTATCGATTATTAGCTTCTCAATGATATCGGAAATGATGGCTTGCAACTCGGGTAACGTTACGTCGGACAAATATCTCTGACTGTGGACGATTTAACGAGGCTCAATGTAGTCCATAAATCTTCTGAATTTGACATCCTCACGAACAAAAAATAAATCTTCCATACCGCGGCGCCAACATTTTGAATTTGGGTATGGCGCACGTGACGTCATCGCGTTGCGCTGCAACATCATCACGTTATGCTGCCGCTGCAGGCAAAAACAGCGCCTTTTATATCGATGAGTTATTTTAACAGAATAGCTGATGTCCGATATTGAAATTTAACATTAATATTGGCTGATATTGTATAACATGCCAATAATAGTGTGCATCCCTACAAGAAAGAGGATAAGGAGAACGAGGAAGTTCCACTCGAGCAGCTCCTGAAACAGTCTGCTTCTCGGTAGCTTGGACATTTCACACAGTCAACAAGATGGCTGACTGAGAAAATTTGCGTATAATAAACTTTGTATATACCCGGTAGTGCGATATGCATATTAAATTCATTAAAAAAAAAAAGATTTGTTACCTTCTTTGTTGTAAAAGTTGCAAAGAACTAAAAATTTGGAGAACAACCAGATTTTTTCAAGATGTGTTCCGCTGGTCAACATGGACATTTTTCTTATGTCTACCCCTTTTTGGTGATTGTTTGTAATGCTGATTGTGTTTGTTGAAAATGGGAAAAAGACTGATTTTAACTTAATGTTAAAATAATGCTTTTTTTATTTATTTTTATCAGGGTTCATTTAGTGAACTTTTTGGATTTCTGGTCCATTGCATTAACCTGACTGTCATGCTAACATTCCCTGCTGCAGTGGTGCTCCTGGTTCCCTCCATGACCCCAGGTAAAATGTTTCTCACCATTAATAAACTATACATAGCTAAGACAAATCATTCATTATGAAACATAGCTGAACAATTATTCTCTCATTATAGTTTAGATCAGGGCTATTCAACTAGCGGCCCGCGGCCCACATGTCTTCAGTCCGGTCCATCAATGAGTTGGTTTAATTATTTTATTTTATTTTTTGTGGGGGGGACGGGGGTTCTGGGTTTGGGTTTTAGCTTCTGTTTATTGCAATTATGATTCAATGCAATAACACAATCTAATTTAAAAGGTTACAGATCATTGTCATACTTGGTTTATTTACATAATCACTGGATGTCCGCCCCCTGAGCTGCTGCTTTCAGTAACTGTGGCCCCCTGAGCAGTTTTGTTGAATAGCCTTGCTTTAGATGAATAAATCAAGTCCTAACATAGCTCTCCGGTGAAACCGTTAACAGGTCTGATGGTGCAGCAAGGGATATGTCTTTTACACAGTCATAATTGAAGTCGGTTAGCAGTAATGGACCAGTTGGTCATGACTGGACTGCTTCCAGTTGGCTCTAAGGGGAGGAGGAGATCAAGAGAGGAAAGGGGGAAGGAAATGAAATGAAAGAAAAGGACAGAACAGATGAGGAGACGAGAGGTGCCAAAGTAGGCGTGATTCTCAGCATAGGTCATCCAGGGGTCTCTTTCTTCTGTCTAAAGGGCGAGATACACTCGCGCGTCCTCACGATACGCCAATACGCAGCGTACGTATGCCCCGTACGCAGCGTAGCCCCGCGTAGCCCCTCAGGGCAAGTACGCGCAAAGGTATTTTTTTACTACGCATACGCGATTCGCATACGCGATGCGCGGTGTCTGACCTAAACTTCCCCGGCTCCGGACTGTTTTGTATGTTACACAAATGAAATAAATTCCTCTTTTTTATCGCTGATCGGGCCTTTTCTTTTGTTTTTTTGCCTAAAGTCAAGTAACCGCTTCTTCCTCCGTTCACTCGATGAATGAAATGAATGAATTCAGGTCCTACCTGGGTGCGCGATGTTTTATATATTCCCTGGTGGGCTGTGGGCTGCAGGAAAAGCACTCCCTGTTATTATTTTTATTTCTGAGAGAACTTTTTATAACATATATAGTAGAAAGACCGTATCAGAACACCGCAGAAGTCTGAGCGAGCTGCTCACGATAGGTTTCATTTTGAGCTGACTGAAATCTGTCAATCATTTCAGTAGGCGTGTCAAAGTGACCAATCAGCGAGCTCAGTTGAGTCCTCTCCGTGGAGCGAAAAACTAGCGGAAGTGACGATCGGAAGTGACGGTACGGAGGAAATGACGTAGAATTTGGAGCGAAAACACGAGAATCTACGCGAGAACATCAGCCGGGCTGTAGCAGAGGCTCCGTATACGCGCGTATACGGGCATATACGCGCGTATACGGAGTCTGCTTCACTGTATCTCGGCCTTTAATCAAGCTGTCTGACAGGAACCGTGACCGCTTTCCAAAAAACACTCCCATAAAGAGCTGGGTTTAGTGACACTTGATGGGCAGATACTGTACACAATATTCTGGGAGGTAATTTCACTATTCTTACAGCTGCATGGTTTGTATTAACTGCAGTTATTTAAAAAACATTGACATGTTTTTTTAAATTAATCCCTCAATATTCCCAGCAGTGGCTCTCATTTGCATTTATAGGGAACCTTAATAATCACTTCAACATTTATTGGTTCACAGTTTTAGTAAATATGATTTTGTTTCACGTTGTAATAATGAATTGTACATATTCAACTTGGATGAACGTGAAATGAACTTAAAACTGTCAAATGTTTTTGTCAAGGTTGCATCTGTAGGAACGTTTCATATTGTTAATTAAATGTTCTGGATGTAGCTCTCACTGTTGGTTCAGCGTGACGTTTAGTCTTCAGGCTAGTGCTTCTCCAACTTCATCTGATCCAACCAACAGAAAGTGAGTTTCCTGTCAGACTCGTGTGATCCTTGCATCTTCTCCCTGTTTGGGTGGCGTCCTCGTATGTTTTTCCTCTCGTCTGTTCTCTCGCTGGGAGGTGAAGTGAGGGAATCGGCCCATCTGTCTGTTCTCCTTCGTGTGCTGCTGTGCACACATGAAGGGCAGTGACAGAGGACAGGTGTGTGTGTGTGTGTGTAAAAACGGTTACCACATTCATACATGGTAACAAATTATCTCATTTCACATTTTATTTTTAGAGGTATAGTTTTTATTTAGGAGGGTAAATTGTTAACTACTTCCTGCTGCCTATATTCCATTATTTCCACAGTTTGAAATGAGTCAATTAATGAGTCGCTCTCTGCTCTGTAGGATTTTAGAGGTTTGATTCTAGCTTTGATGTTGTGCACATTTTATCTCATCGTGTAACATCCGTTGTTCTAAAGTGTCTTATACAAGTAATTTTGTAAATGTTAAGTAGGATTTGCTTAAATCAAATAAGGAACATCAGGCCAACAAACTTGAGGATGCTTTCAGTGCGAAGTGGTCTGTGGTTTGTTTCAAGTGGCCAGCACTACTACTAGAAACAAGACTTAAAAGTAGAAATGCATCTCTTTTTCAGCGATGTTGAGTTTGGAGAGATTTAATTTGAGCTCACAGCTCTGACATGAACTTTAAAAATAGTCTGTGTTTGACTCTTATGAAAGGGTGAAAGAGATTTACTGTGTGGGGGGGGGGGGTACATCGTGAGAGCTTCACTGCTTAAACACAAGTTAAAAACGTCATCTGGTCTCTTGCTGCACAGCTCTGAAATTAAACATGAATTATCCATCCATTATCTTCCTTTCTGGGTCGCAGGGGTCACTGGTGCCCATATCCAGCAGTCACTATATGAGAAGCGGGGGACACCCTGGACAGGTCTCCAGTCCATCACAGGAACAGAGACAAACAACCATTCACTCTCTCACGGGACAATTTAGTTATGGATCAGACTAACATGCAAATTTTTGGTCTGTGGGAGGAAACTGGAGTACCTGGAGGAAACCCACATACGCACAAAGAGAACATGCAAACTCCGCCCAGGAAGGTCCCCAGGCCAGGGTTCGATCCAGCGACCTTCTCACTGAGAGGCAACAATTCTACCACCCTTCACCACCCTTCAACTCCCAGATCGTAAATATTGGATGAATATCTTCAGTTCATTTACTTTTAGAGTCGACACAATTCATGGCTGCCACAGCCAACCTGACAAAACACAGAAATTATTTTACCTCCGTCAGATTGACAGATATTGACCTAAGTTCTGGTTTGGTAGAAGTTTAGAATCATCATCCCACCACGTGTGTTCCTGTGATGGACTGGACACCTGTCCACGGCATCCCTTTCCCAATGATTGCTGGATATGGGCACCAGTCCACAACTCTGAAAGGAAGATGCAGGTAAAGACAGTGGATGGATGTTTGTTTGTCTGTTAGCACAATATCTCTTGCACCACAAGATTAGTTTTGACAGAACTTTCAGAAAGTACTCGTTCGATGTATAACTACAGCTGATTCACTTTGGGAGTCAATCCAGTTCGAGACAGCTGTCACAACTAATCAAGATTAGCCAACACAAAAAAATGTGGTTATAACTTTCAGTTTTACAGACACTGAGCTGAAGTTTGTTGTGGTAGTAGCTGAGAGTCATCTGCAACACATACTCATACTGTGACTTGTTGCAGTATCACATTACACTGCTCATACATTACACTGCTCATACATTACACTGCTCATGAGGTTATCTTTAGGGTTTGAAAGAAACTACTGCAAAACCATTGTTTCTCAGTATGAGATGATCTCAGTCTTAAAGTCTGGCATGAAAAGCAGCAGGTGCTTTCTATTCCTTCATTGAGTGCAAGGTCTTTCTTTGTGTATTCTAGGGTTCTTATTCCCCTCTGTTTAACCTGTGACGCCTAAACCATGAGCAAGTAGATAATGTGTTGTGCTACATTATTGTTCTGTTAACAAACACTTCCTCTTCCTCTTCTTGTTGTCAGTTGGTGGTGTGTTTGCACTTGGTACTTACACCATCCTCTTCCTGAAGCTGTACTCTTACAAGGATGTGAACCGCTGGTGCAGAGAGCTGAGCACGGTCAAGGTCAAAAAACTCTCCAGGTCACTGTCTTGTAAGTCGCAGACGCACCTTTGTACCATAAATAATATAAGTTTTAGCTTGACCAAAAGGGCAGATGAGGTCAAACTGATAATACTGATGTATCCTGATGAGTGGCTCTTTCTGTTAGAGCGACACCCACTGGTGAATGATTCACGCTGCAGCTTGTAAAATAAGTTTGACCCTTCAGCGTTGAGGAAACAGCACAGAGCTGTGAGGAAATATTGATTATCCAATAAAAACTGCTATATAACTCGATATGGATGCACTTTGTGTTATAAAATACAAGTTTTCATTTATTTGTTGTTTCATGATGCTGAGTTTCTATCCACAACTCTAAATGTCCACTACAGGTCCATCACCGCAGCACTTTCGAGGAGGCGAACACAAGGTGTGTTATCCCGGCAACCTCACCATCAGAGGTACACACCCCACTGTTGCTTGTTGTAAAAACTGAGTAATTTATGTCCCCGACATGTCCCTCTGCTGTTTTGTCACATTTTCTGAGCTCCTCTCCGTCTCTGCAGACTTGTACTACTTTGTCTTTGCTCCGACTCTGTGCTACGAGCTCAACTTCCCTCGCTCGCCCAAAGTTCGCAAGAGTTTCCTGCTCAGGAGACTGTTTGAGATGGTGAGGACACGTCTTACTGGGATCGATTTTAAGAAAAGGAAAATTAAAAAAAGACTTTATGGCCAGATTCACACATTTAGTTCAGTTTTTTGTTGTTGTTTGTTTGTTGTGCCAGTTTACCATAATCGTTATAGCTATTATATCATATCTTTTTTATATTTTGAATGTATTGTGTATTTTAGAATGTTTTTTTTAAATTGGGTTGGCAAAGCCTTTTATATGTTTTATGACATTTTTAACTTGTGTTATTTTTTTATGAGCCAGATGGATGTCAAAGATAAATCTCAATTTCATGGATTGCTATGGACAATAACATTATATTGAATTGAAATATAAAATATACAGTACATTATTATTACATTTAAAAAAAAATACAGTGCATTAGTATTACATTTTTTTAAATAATTTTTGTAATGGAAAAAAGCTTTTCCTAAAATGCTTTTATTTTTTTAATTTATTCATTTTTACCTTTAAAGGTTCACTATGTAATTTCTGGAGAACGCTGGGACTTAGAAATATTTTCAGCAGGTAAAAGCATTCTGCTCCCTCCCCCTCAAAGCCATATATGACTCTGAGGGGGAGCCACAGTCCGTTCTCTGTTGAACTTGAGTTCTTCAGCTCCGCCTCCTGCTGAATGTCCGCTCGGAGCCGCTTCAATATTCTGTGATTATATGTTAATAAAACGTTCTAAAAAAATAAAATAAAACCATGAATCACTGGTCCTACAACACAAAAACACCCTGAAATCAGCAGAGCTTCACGCAGCAACGTTGGACATGATTTAATTCGCTCGTGACTTCCTCGTTTCTGTCAGTGGAGGAATGGAATGTCTGGAATGCTCCACCTCCTCTGCATGTCCTGTCTCAGCGCTGCAAAGTTCTGTGATTATATGTTAATAAAACGTTCTAAAAAATATAATAAAACCATGAATCACTGGTCCTACAACACAAAAACACCCTGAAATCAGCAGAGCTTCACGCAGCAACGTTGGACATGATTTAATTTGCTCGTGACTTCCTCATTCCTGTCAGTGAAGGATGAAGCGATCACTTGACTTTTGGCAAAAAAACAAAAGTCCAGCTCTGGGATGAAGAAGGGATATTTAATACATTTGTGTCACATACAAAACAGTCCTGCATCGCTTTGCAATCCTTTGAATGAGAACGTGCGCGGCGCTGGGGCTGGGACAGGCGGGGGCGTGGGTTGGGGCGTGACAAACAACTCTGTTTTTATTGGCTGGTCATTGTCCGGGTCACTGTGGTGATATGTCCCAGTTGGGTTGCCGTAGCTAGGATAGACTGAGCATGCGCAGAGTGTGTGTTTAGACGTTGACTGAGCGTGACACGAGACGTTAACACGTCGTGCTGTTTTTTTTCATTCAACCTTTATTTAGTCAGGTAAATCTTATTGAGCCTCGTGGGCTCATTTACGAAAGCGACCTGCTAAAACTAAAGAATGATGAACAGCAATGGTGGAATTTCCTTAAACAATGAACAATAGAAAAACAAAAGAGAGAAATACAAAGTTTTTATTTTTATTTTTTTAACAAAGTATCAAAAAACTAGCAAAACATTATAAAGTAGATGTATAAAATCAAAGATCAAAGACGGGAAAAGACAATCAAAATCAAAGACAGGAACATATCTGCATTGGTTTTTGCCAGGATTCCAACAGATTCTTAAAACCATTTAAAGAGGTCAAGGTCGAGAGCTTCAGATCTTTTTGTAAGATATTCCATGAAGCAGGAGCGGAGTAGGAGAAGGCCCTTTTTCCAAGTTCAGTCCTCACTGACGGAACACTGCAGGTAATCATGTCCTGAGAGCGCACACTGTAGCTGCACTCACGCAAAGACATGTAGGAGGAGATGTATGAGGGCAGCAGACCAAGAAGTGATTTAAAGATGAAAATGTACCAGTGGAAGAGTCTGCGTGAGGTTAATGATGTCCAGTTAACCAGTGAATACAGGGTGCAGTGGTGGGTACGATAATCACAGCCAGTTATGAATCTTAGTGCACCATGATAGACAACATCCAACATCCGCAGGGTGCTTGTAGGAGCATTCATGTAGAGAATGTCACCGTAATCAATGGAGGGAAGGAAAGTCACAGATACAAGGCGTTTCCTAGCATTCAGTGTTAGACATGATCTGTTTCTGAAAAAGAAACCCAGTTTAACTTTCAGTTTCTTCACTAGGTTTTCCACGTGGAGTTTAAAAGAGAGATGTGAATCGACCAGGATACCCAGATATTTATAGGAATCAACAAACTCAATAGGGACACCATTTGAGGATAAAATCAGAG
>JBBPBX010008273.1:0-20818 GCA_038048925.1 Garcialebias charrua | reverse complement strand
CTTGATGCTTCTGTTATGATTCGGGGAACCCAGAGTTGTATGAGACCATGAACAAGACAGACTCAGGTAAATGCAAAAGTGACAGTGTTTATTATTTAATTATTTACAGGCGAACATATAACAGTCTTTTCTCTGGAGCTCCTGGGGGGAGGAAGGAGATGGTCAGAGGAGGTCAGCAGGATGGAACCGGTAATATTGATTCTGGTGATGTTTCTCTCTTACAGGTTTGAGAAGGTATTTGGGTCCAACTCCAAATCCAGAGGAGAGCTCCAGAGGGTGAGAAGACCAAGTGCCAGGCAGGACCGAGGATGCTGGCAACTGGTTACAGGCAAGGCATGAGGGGAACCAAGACAAGGCACGAGGGGAACCAAGACAAGGCACGAGGGGAACCGGCACGAGGAGAACCAGGACAGGGCCGAGGGAGCCGGGGCCGAGGAGACTGGCTCACTGAAGACAAGAAAAGCTGTTAAGTAAATTTACTAACAGTAAATGTACAGGTTGGAGGCACGTATAACATTGATGGCTAATGCTCCAGCAAAGAGTAACACTGGACTGTATGGGAGGTCCCCATCAGGGTGATGGCTGACAGCTGCTGTCAATCAGTGGCCATCTTGGACGAGGAGCTGCAGTCAGTGGTGCTCTTACAACTTTTAAGTTCGACTTTTGCAGACTCACTATTTTGTGGGTTTTCTTTTTTTTTTTTTTTTTTTTTTTTCCATTTATAGATGGCCTCCCTTCACACCTTATAGCCATCCTCTCACTCCAATATGTATTTTTTATTTATTTTTTTTTATTTATTTATTTATTTTTTTTAATAGAGAGAAAGAAAGAAAAGAGAAAGTGAGACAACAAAACAACAATTGTCCACAGAAAGAGCACAAGGCAAACACACCAAACCTCCGTCCACAATCCTGCAAAGCACATGACAGAACACAACAACGAAACATACAAGCATAAAGACTGATAATATTCATGACCTTGCAAATATTTCTATAAATACACATACCCATACCTACAAATATATATACAATATACATACATATATATTTATATTCATTTATATACCCATCTACATACATCTACTATACATCCCTGCATCCATTTGTGTGTGGTTGTGAGCATGCATAAGTGAATGAGGTTCCTCCAATAGAACATTTAGTAGCGACTGTGAAGCATCAGAGACCCGTCCCCCCAAAGCCCGAGACAGACGAAGGGGCGATCAAAGCCCAAGACCCCAGGAAGGACCCCGAGCCCAGAGTCCCCAGGACCACCCGAACAGGACGAGCCACTCGTCCACTCCCCAGATCCGACCAAGTGGAAGAACCGGACGAACCCCACCAGGGACCACACACAATGACCCCCCGGGGTCAACAGCGACAATACACAGGCCCCCGCCGGAGCCCGCTGCACCGACGTAGCCCCAGGGCCGGTCACCGAGGCTCGGGCACCGGGGACGCCCATCCCTCAGGTCCAGACCTGACAGGACCAGAGGACCCGAGCCCCACCAGGCAGCCACCAGGCCGAGCTGACAAACGCCCAAGCGCCCAGCCCCAGATAGTGAGGGCCCCAAGCACGCCCGTAGGCAGAGGAACACCCACCAGGGGGCCACGTGGCAGGAGCGCGACACTGGGTAGCCTCAGAAGTATCAGAGAGGGGGCAGTCCAAGTCCCAGCCTGACACTAAAACATTCATACACAGACACACTCATTCAGACCCACCCTCATCCTCACCCTCAGTCACAGAAAGACAAACAATAACGACACGCTCCATTCATAATCCCGATGCACACTCTATACCCCCTAGGTCCAAGACATGTACCTGCTACCTACATGGGGCAGCCCACATCCAAACCCAGGAGGTAGACCCATTCATTCTGGGGTGGAGAGCAGCAGACGTCCAAGATCCGGCACACCCCGCGCCCTGCCGACAGGACAGGACAGGACACCCGAGCCCAAGCAGCCCCAGAGGGAGCCCACTGCCAGCCCCGCCCACGGCGAACCCGCAGGCCCCGAACCCCCCCACTCCCCAGCACAACCCCTGACGGCCCACCCCCAGAATGTCCGCAAGGCAACCAGGGGGGCAAGAGAAAAATAAATAAATAATATATAAATAAATACATAATAAATAAAATTGAAATTAACAAATCAAGACCCCGACACACACACCCCCGTCCCCAAATGTACTGTTGGTGAGTGTTGTTGTAAAGTGTATTTAAAAAGGAAAGAGAAGGAGCAAAGGCTGGCATTATACCAGTTTCCCCTCCACTCCAACTCTAACCCAGGCCCTAATTGTCTAAATGCATAATGTTGAGTGAGCATAGGCATGGGGGCGAGATTGATGTCATCCCGCCACCCATAGCCATAGTGCTCACTCCTTCCCTATATGTGACTTTTATGAAGATGTTTATGAATGAATGTCTAAAGTGTATATAAAATTGAGTCCCAGGTGCTCTTAACAACAGAGATGTAAAACCATTGCAGCACACCCGAGACCCAAATTCCCTACATGTATTAATTTAAGATGAAGAGGGCGGAGGTGCGTGTTGAGGGATGGGGAGAAAAATAACTGCAGGAACAGTGCTCCCACAGCGAGTCAGCTCCCCCGCTGACCCTGCTTACCCCCCAGCTCGCCAAGGTCCACCCAAGGAGCGAGGTAAAGGAAACACCTCTCCGACCGCCAGGACATTGAGCCAAGACCAGAGAGGGACACGGCCCCGAGGGCCGCCAACAGCAGAACCAACAGCCCACACCCGCCAGGGCCGCCACGACCCCTGCGAACCGCAGTCAGCCCGCCGTCCAAGAGGACACAAAATCCCACATGGACGACACGGCCAAGAGCGCCCGCCCAACCGTCGACAGAGCCAGGAAGCACCAAGAACAGGCCCCAACCGGGGCCCGCACACCGGCCAAGTATAGTCCAAGACCATCATCCAGGACATCCACCTAATCCCCACCCCAGAAGAAATACTATACCCACCCTTCATATTAACAACTTTCAGAACACATAACACATTAGACACCCAGGCTGGGTTTGCCCGCCCCCTCCCATTGGCCACCAGTCACGCCCCCAGACACCCACCCCCCAGCATATGAACCCCAACCCACCAGCGAGCCGAGAGCCCCCGGCCAGAGCTGGGCACCAGAGCGCCAGCCAGCCCATAGCCCGGCGACCCGCCCGCCAGAGCCCAAGACCCCCGACCCCCACCAGGCCCAAGCCCGGGGACGACGCGCCCCCAGAGTCCCAAGCCCCCGGCACCCACCCCGAAACCACCCCAGCACAGCCGGGTCACCGACCGGCGACCCATGACCGCCGCCACCGACCACCCGAGGGCCCGCATGCCGCCCCCAGTAGATGTCCCCCAGAACCCCCCCCGGTCCTCCCCAGGTCGAAGACGAGGTCCTCCCCGCCCAAGCAGCCCTAACCCCCCGGCGCCCCAAACCCCAACCTCCCCCCCCTCCAGTCCCAATGCCCCACAAGGCCACATCCCAGACCCCCCACCCTCACTACGTAACGGAGCCGATCAAAGAATGCCAAATAGGTTGATCCAATGTGTCGGCAGATGCTGTTTCAAGACTAATATGATCTAACAGAAGATTTTTATACTGATTAACGCTAAGATTATTTTTATTTTTCCAATTTACGAGTATGGTTTTCTTTGCGATGCATAAGGCAGTGAAAAGCATATAGGATGTATTTTTTTCTAGTATAACATCTTCAAAGATACCCAATAAGCAAACAGATGGAGAGAGTGGGATATTAATTTTCAAACATTTAGACAAGTCTTCACATACCTGTACCCAGAACCTCTGAACGGATGGACAGAACCAGAGCGCGTGAATATAATCATCAGGTGTATTACTTATGCACTGTGAGCACTTGTTAGATGGTATAAAGCCCATCTTAAACATTCGCTCCCCTGTATAATGTACTCTATAGAGAACCTTATATTGTATTAATTGTAAATTGGAGAGTCTAGTCAATTTAAAAGTATTTGAACATACTTGAGACCAAATTTTTTGTTCAAAGTTGATTGATAAATCTGACTCCCATTTTTCAACAGGTAGTGCTATCGAGTCATCGATCCTAGACAATTTTTTGTATATTTTAGATAATAATTTCGGTGGTTGAAAATTAATAAACTCTAACACACATGTTGGGGTTTCCAACAATGTTTTATTAAGCTTAAATTTCTTTTTTACAATTGACTTAATTTGTTGGTATTGTAGGAAATATTTATTATCAATGTCATATTGTATTATTAATTTATTAAATGGAATAAAGTCTATACCCTCAAATATGTGTTCCAGACATTCAATACCTTTCATTCTCCAACCTGGGAAATTTAACATATTATTTTCTTGTTGAATGTCAGGATTGTTCCAGAGAGGTGTATGTCTACATGGGAGTAGTGAAGACTTTGTCATTTTCAGATACTCCCACCATGCTGTCAGAGATGAGCTAATATTGATGCTCTTAAAGCAGACATGTCTTTTTAAATCTGTACTGATAAATGGTAGATCTGAAATCCTAATATTATTACATAAAGTTTGTTCTATATCTATCCAAGTTTCATCTAGTGCATTCGGTTTTAACCACTTTGATATATATTGTAACCTGTTTGCTAAATAGTAGTAATAAAAGTTTGGAAGTTCTAATCCTCCGGTATCTTTAGATTTTTGTAATGTTTTTAAACTAATACGCGGAGTTTTATTGTTCCAAAGGAATTTAGATATAGAAGAGTCCAGGGACTTAAACCATTCATTTGAAGGTTTATTTGGAATCATTGAGAATAAATAATTTATTCTCGGCAGCACCATCATTTTTACTGAGGCAACTCTTCCCATAAGTGATATGGGTAGAGATCTCCATCTAGTAAGATCGTCTTCAATTTTCTTTAATAGTGGGATATGATTTAATTTTATTAAATCCTCCAATTTAGGAGAGATATTAACACCTAAATATTTAATATTACCTGATTGTAGTCTTTCATTAAGAGAATTATTAAACACACAATTTATCGGAAGCACTGTAGATTTTGTCCAGTTTATAGAATAATCAGAAACTTTTGAAAATGAGTTTATTAACTTGATAACATTGGATATTGAGTTTCCTGAGTTCTCAAGAAAAAGCAAAACATCGTCAGCATAAAGACTCATTTTATGTTCTATGTTTCTACCCTTTATGCCTTTAATATCAACACTTTGCCTTATTGCTGCTGCTAACGGTTCAATAAAAATAGCAAATAATGCTGGTGAAAGTGGACAACCTTGCCTGGTGCCCCTCTGTAAACAGAAGCTTGAAGATAATTGATTATTTGTCCTGACACACGCTGTTGGTGAACTATATAATATTTTTAACCAGTTAATGAAGTAATCCCCAAATCCAAATTTATTTAAGGTAGCAAATAAGAAATTCCAATTTACTCTATCGAATGCTTTTTCAGCATCTAAAGAAAAAATAGCTGTTTCAATATTTTTAAAATACGAATACTCTATTACATTATATAATCTTCGTGTATTTGTGTCTGAGTGTCTTCCTTTTATGAATCCGGTTTGGTCTGGATGTATAATAACAGGAGTTATCTTCTCTAGTCTTTTAGATAAGACTTTACAAATTATTTTAACATCTACATTAATAAGAGAGATTGGGCGGTAACTGGTAGGTAATACTGGGTCTTTGCCTGGTTTTAATAAGAGACTAATGTTGGCTGAATTCATATGTGTTGGTAGCCTGCCATTTTCTTCTGACTCAAGTAGCACTCTATAAAATATCGGTTCCAGTATATCCCAGAACTTTTTATAGTATTCTACTGGATATCCATCAGGACCTGGCGATTTCTTATTAGGCATGCTTTTAATTGCTTCATGGAGCTCATCTGAAGTTAATGGTGAGTCTAGTTTTGATGATTGACTAATATCTAGTTTTGGGAGTGTTACTTTCTCTAAGAATTCATTAATATCCTCATTAGATGGATTTATTTGTGGAGTGTATAGAGTTTTATAGAAATCTTTAAAAACATTGTTTACTTTTCCCTCATCATGAATTATATTTCCATCTTTATCTTTAATACCATATATATATGTTTTTTCTTTGTTTAATTTAAGTTGATTAGCTAAAAAGCTCCCTGATTTATTACCGTATTCAAAATTATCTAATCTAAGTCTTTGTATCAAGAATTTATTTTTCTTATCAATAATTTCATTTAGTTCTAATTTTACTTTGCGTAGTTTTTGCTGTGTTTCCTCTTCTTGTAGACCTTCTAATAGTTTAATGGATTTCTCTAATTCCTCAATACGTTTATTTTCTTTTTTCTTTTTATTTGTTGAATAGGATATTATTTTACCTCTCATAACTGTTTTCCCAGCCTCCCAAAGTGTACATGCTGATGTTCCTGGCAAATCATTCAACTCTAAATATGATGCCCATTCTATTTTAAAATATTGCAAAAATTCTTCTTCTTGAAGCAGTGATGTATTGAATCTCCAATTTATATTTTTTCTAGTTTCTTTTTTATAATCTAAATATAGAGTAACTGGTGCATGATCGCTGACAGCAATAGTGTGTATCTTAGTGTCTGAAATGTTGGTCAGCAATGAATTGCTTACTATGAAATAATCTATACGAGAATATGAGTGATGCACATGTGAAAAGAAAGAATATTCTTTGCTATCAGGGTGAAAAGAACGCCATGCATCGCAGAGTCCATAATCATTCATATACTGTTTAACTATATTTATAGATTGCCAACTGCGTTGAGTTCCCACTGTATTCAGTCTGTCTATTTTGTCATTGAAACCAAAGTTGAGATCACCTCCCATTACCAGTGAGGAATCCATGTGCTTTGATAGAGTGGAAAAAAAGTCATGAAAAAAAGAAGCGTCGTCTACATTTGGCCCATATATGCTAACTATACAATAATTTTGTCTAAATATTGATAACTTTAATATTATATATCTACCGTGTGGGTCTATAACCTGATCTAATACTGTGAAGTTAACATTTTTATGTATTAAAATTGCTACCCCTCTTTGTCTAGAATTATAACAGGCTGAGAATACATTAGGAAACTCTGAAGATTTTAGCTCATCTACAGTTGAGGCCAATTTATGAATTTCTTGGAGTAATACAACATCTGCCTTTAATCTTTTAATCTGATTAAAAATCCTATATTTTTTATGTTGGCTACCGGCTCCATTAATGTTCCATGTGACAAACCCTAAAGAACCCATACTTGTGCTAATGATAATAAATCTATACCACACCCACTATCACAAATATAAAAGATAACAATAGATCCAGACAAAAACATATTCCTTAATGAATAACTATATATGATTTTTAAATAAAGTAATTGCGGTTTCTTTTGAAAATGAATCAGGGAAGTTTTCATTCATAAAGTAATTGTATGGATATACAAAGACGTGTGTGAACCCTTGTGCTTGTGCGCTGATAATTGTTGAGTTAGAAAAATATAGACAAGAAAACAAAGAGAAATGATATACATGGAAACATAATTCAGATAAGAAAAAACAAAAACACCCTCTTACCACATCAAGTGTCATCCCACCTTGTGTATCACCACTATCTGAGTGTGTCCCACCACCGAGCTGTGCTGAAAAAAAATTAAATATATCTGGTAAGTAATATTAACAAATACTATATTTAATAATATTAATCAATATTAGCAACCGATATAGTTCTTACCTTGATCATATGGCTAATAAAGCCAAGGAGTAGCTTCTGGATCTCTAAACAGCTGACCGTTTATATAGAGTTTATCCACAGAGATGTTAGCTCTTATTCCTTCGCTTATATTTTTCTTTCTTATCGGGAATAGAACTTTCCTTCTGCTCAGGATTTCTGCAGGATATTGATCGTTCATGCTAAAATTTGTCCCACGTAGTTCCCTACCCCGGCTTTTAACCTGTTCCTTTTGTTTATAATGTTCGAATTTAGCTATTATCGGGCGCGGTCTAGTGTTCCCAGGCCGTTTAGCCCCGAGGCGGTGAACTCGATGAAAAGTAATTGCTTTAATGGTTTCACTCGGCAACTTTAGCTGTTTTTGAAAGAAGTCCCGAACCAAGGCCTCCGGATTCTCCTCCACTCCCTCCGGAATCCCAGAGAAAATAACATTATCCCGCATACTTCTGGCTTGGATATCTAATACTGACTCTTTAAATTTTTTATTATCCCCGGAAAGTTGCAACATCTGATCTTTAAGCTGTCCAACTGTTACCTTTAGCTCGATGTTTTCATTAGCTAGAGATGCTACCTGTTCCTGGGTGAACTCCAGTGATTGTCTCAACCCCATTACTTCCTTCTGTAGCTCCTCAACTAACGCCAGCCGGGCGTCCAAGCTAGACAACTTTTTATCAATTGACTCCAGAATCGTCACGAAGCCTGAATTATCCACCGAAGGTTCCGAAACGCTATCTGAGCTTCCCTCTCGGTACCGTTTAGCATTCGGCTTCGACTCGCCACCGCTACCGCTCGTGTTAGCCGAACCGCTACCCGCACCGGATGTTACATTAGGGTCGCTCATGACAAACCTTTCAAAATAATCGTCGATAAACAACTCAAGGCTCTCCGACGTTTCCACGTCCAGTTTTGTGGAAATAATGGGGGGAGAAAAGATCGGTTATCAAATTTTTAATACCTTTTTAAATGATCTTACATTTAGTTATATAGTTTATTTAAATAAATATGGACTTACCAAAGCTTTATCATAATACTCACGCACAAGTATAGAGTTTTTCAGCAGCAGCTCATTCCCCACGTCCGCACCTCACAGAACCGGAACCGGAAGTCACTCAGGGACTCAACCTAAGATTTTACACATTGTTTCTTGGTGGCCTGGCCCGCTCAGTGATCGCTGAGGGCCCCCCCTCCATTTTCTTTCATAGGATGTCTGTAACAGCAGATCAGAGAAGCACAGCAGCAAAACAGGCAGGTACACAACCTGTGACAGACAGCCTCAGAAAGAGAAAGGAGGGAGCAGGGTGGGAAATGTCTTTCCCCATCGCTGCTGTGGGAGCTTAAGTGTGGCAGATACCAGAGTGAGCGGCATGGATTGTTTATTTAAAATAATCAAGCGCGACCCGAACCGAGCCTTAACCCAAACCGAGCCAGACATTTCCCGGTTTAGGAAATGTCCCGAGCTCTCGATGGCCAGTCCGTCCCCGGGTGCTAATTGGCTCAGTAACTGTAGCATCAGTCTGTCTGCTCTCTTTCACTGTGCTCTTTTAGAGCGTCTAGAGAGTTTAGAATATTGTTAAGAACATTGCAAGAGTGTGGGAAGGGTTTATAAAGCCTTAAAATATATCTAAATATTAAAACAAATATGAAATGCCTACTTCACGAATTTTCACCTATCGTGGGGGTGTCTGGAACGTAACCCCCGAAATAGGTGGGGGACTACTCTTTATATAAATGGTGGTGGCCCTCTTAGATTTTGGCATGGCAACTCAATATTTGATTGTGACTTTTCTTCTGTCACACACCAAAATAGAAGTTGTCACATTGCTTATTTTAGACCCAAACATTTGAGGAATCTATACTTTTTGGCAATGTAAAAATGAGAAAGCATTGTTTCATTCAAAAAAATAAAAAAATCTGTATTTCTCTCTTATGTTTGTCTATTGTTGATTGTTCAAGGAAATTCTACTGTTGCTGTTGTCATCATTCTTTAGTTTATAGACAGGTCTCTCTTGTAAATGAGTCCTCGAGGCTCTATGAGATTAACCTGCCTAAATAAAGGTTGAATTACATTTTTTTTAAATGATCCTCATTAGCCGCCCCCTGGCTCCACCATAGTGCCTAGTGGTGAATAATTATAAATAACTGTATCCTCCACTCATCACAATCCGTCACCCTGTGCCACCTCAGACAAGAAAAAAAACACCTGTTTCTTTTTTTTTTTACAAAGTCTAATGCCAACTAACTTAAATATTTTATACCAAAATAATTAAGATTTATTTAAATTCACATTCAATTCCAGCCCAGACAAACACTCATCTCGAAAACTACCGATATTCACTCACTATTCAAATCCTTCAGTGACGGGAGACAGCATATTGCATGCTTTTAATGCTTTATTTGCTCCTTTCTTAACTTAGAACATGAACATTTATTAAAATATTTTCAGTTATGACCCTGCCAAAATTTAAAAAATAATTAAAGATCATGAAACTTTCTCTCTAACTCCAAACGTCAACGCTGGAAGCTGATGCTGCCTTTAATTTTATTTTATTTTTTCCTGTAGTATAGCTTTTTGTTCAATTTCTAACGTGTGCGCCACACTTCATTAAGCTCTAAATAAACAAATGCACTTATTTTGTAGTGTTAATGGACTAAATTACTGGGCAAATTAGTTTTACATTACTATATTGTAATGAAACCACACCAGTTACTTCACTGGAAAATGCCGTCAAATGTTTTTTTTTTTTCTTCTGTGCTAATATTTCAGTGGTTAACAAGCAACAGACTGGAGTTCTTGCAGTGGCTTTATGAAGCATTTGAACCTAAATTATCACAAAGCCACAATTTCTACACTCCTAAACTTTCCCAGATGTTGGAGTTCACAGAGGGAAAAGGACGGAGAAGGCGAAGCAGCCGTTTAAAGAAAGTAAAGCAGAAAAAAAGCTGTGTAGTGGACGAGGTAGATAATATTAAAGTTAGTTTGGGAGAGTCACTGTCTTCAGGGAGGGGTGAGACAATTAAGGGAGCGTCTGCTGTCTGGGTGGTGCAAGACCCCAGGGAGTGACAGATTTATTGGGACGAGCATCTCACAGGAAATAAATAAAGCGTGGTCAGAATTGCCACGAGGCAGGCAGCCAGACGTTGCTGTGCACTAAAATGAACGAATATGGGTTAAGAACACTGTTCCTCACTGAAAAAGCTGCAACCTCTTCTACTCAGTCTGAGTATACCTTTTGGAAAGTGCATACAAATACTTAAACTGAAATTCTTCTCACATTAGATTATTCCTGCATGCCAAAGGGGAAAGAATCTAGACCACCTGAGCGCTGAGTGTGGAGAATTATTCTTGGTCTTGGTATGCTCATTCGTCTTTGTGAGAGGGTTACGTTCTGTCTTGTTGTGTCTGGATGTGTTGTGACGTGTTGATCAACAAATGGAGCGAGAAAACCACAGGATGCCTCAGAAACGTCCTTAAGTCATCCATCCTCTCTGTCACTTCAAGGATTTGCTTAAAGGACAAGAATGAACGGCACAAAGAACCAAAGAACAAGATATGCTTTGAAGATCCTCCATGTTGGAAGTTATTGTGTTTTTAGCCACAGTTTGAATTAGAAAGATGCAGTTTTTGTGACATCTTTTACTCATATTCTTTTTTAAACGCACACACAACATGGTGACTTTTTTTTTTCAGATTGAAGAAGTCCTTTGTATAAAGAACAAAATGTCTCAGCAAAAAAAGAAACCATTCAGATGACCTGACTGAACAGATTTCATACCTGGATTATTGAGCATGAACTTTGGTAAATTGAGAGGAGTTTGAGATAATATTTATATATTTCATCTATCTACAAACTATCTGTTTTTTTTTTATGTAATTAAAATTCCTGTGTCACTTGAGCAAGGCTCCACAACTCATGAATGGAAGTGGAGATCCCTTGCAACATTTTGAGACATTTTGGAAACTCACTTGTGAATATCACTTGCAATTTCTCACCAACATCACAACAAAGGGAGATGGTGGTTTTAACTTGGCTAAAGATTTTCCCAAATCAATTTTAGCTTCTTTTTTTTTTTTTTTACACGTATGTCGAAGACGGGACACATTATGGCACAGTCTCAATCCATCTCACCAAATGTAAGCCTTCTTTTGTCCGGCTCAAACCTTTTAATCTGTTCAAGATATTCAATGAAATCTTGTGCAAATATGCATCCTCACTAGATGGAGTGTTGCATATACTGTACTTCTAATCACCACAGCTTCAAGGTCCAGGTCACAAATCAAGGTCTAATGTCATTCAAGGTTGTTGCTTGTCTGGGTCATTGCTGTAGATTGCTGTCTTGCTGTTTAATAGTCTTTTGATGAGTGCATAATGTGCCCCACACTGTACTCTTGTTTTATATATGGTTAAAAGTTGTTTAAGTTTAAATCATTCAGCACACATTCAGTTTAATGGCAACAGTATTATTGAGATTAAATGAGACACAGTTAAAAAAAAAACTGTAAATACTGCTTCCTTGTTGTTTTGGTTTCTGGGGCACAAAGTGGCAATAGACTTGCACGAAATAGACTGCTACTTCATAATTTCTGAAAAACATATCTTTAGTCGATTCACCATAAACATGGATTTAAAAATCTCCACCTTAGAAAGTTTTCATACAGTTAGCAGTTCCCTTTCAGTCTTGTCTCTCAGTGCAACATACTTGCTATGGGAATTGCACCCCCGCGCGATTACCTGAAGGAATATACTCACGCCTTTACGGCTAGGGGCGTCATCGCCGCGCCAGAGGCCCCGCCCTCTGGGTACTTAAGCGGCTTGCGCCCCTCCATCTTTCTCTTTTTTGCCCTTCACCTCGCTTAAACCTGAACTACCTCTTCGCGGGACTTCTCTGTTGCTTCGTCGCTCAACCTGAGGTGAGCTTGCTCCCTGCATAGAGCGCACAGAGAATTATTCCTGCGTACTACTGGACTAGCGAAAGCTAGTCCGGCACATTTCTCTTAACCCCGAAGTATTTTCTTCTCCTCTCTCTACAGGTTGCTTCGCTCGACGGCGCTAACTATGCCACAAGAAAAAAACTACCTCGCTAAACCCTAGCGAGCTAGCCAGCGAAAGCGACGTGACAGAAGAGACATTTCAAGAAAAAAGTAAATTGTAAATGGAGCTTATTTATATAGCGCTTTCCAGCCCCCTGTGAGGGACCCCAAAGCGCTTTACAATACCAACCATCCACCCATTCATACACACATTCATACACCGGTAGCGGCAGACTGCCATGCAAGGCGCCTTCCAGTCCTACCGGGAGCAACTCTGGGTTAAGTGTCTTGCCCAGGGACACAACGACACATGGTGTGAGGAACCGGGATTCGAACCTCCAACCTTCCGATCGGGGGTCGACTGCCATTACCACTACACCACCGCCGCCCACAAGAAAAAAGATTATGGAAGAACTCGCTCGCCTCATCTCGGACATGCCTCCGGAGAAAGGAAAACGAAAGGCGAGACTTCCAAGGAAAACCAACGGGACGGCGAGCCCAACTTTGCGCGCCTGTCTCAGCGGATGCGGCTTTTCCCTCGTAGCAACGGACACCCACGAGGCCTGTCCAGTCTGCCTGGGAATGCTTCATGCAAAAACAGCACTGGATGCACCCGACTTTTGCCCACACTGCTGCCACATGATGAACGCAGTGCTGCGGCATCGGGATGACCTCGTCGCCAAAGCCATGGGCGCTTCAGCGACAACAGCGGACGCGGACACCACGGAGCCCCTCACTCCCACGCCGGAGTTAGAGAACATGGCTCTACATGACAGCACACATGTCGAATGGGGTGACAGCCCTGACGTGCTGGCTCCTATGGTGGACCTAACAGTCGAATTCGACACCCGTGGCATGATGAACGAGGACGAGATCTTGATTTCAGCCTCGGGCAAATTTTCAACGGAGGAGGCGGACGTGGAACTGGAGGATCAGGGTGAAGATCTCTCCCAGACCCCAGTACCTGTGCTCCCAGAAACTGACTTTTCCATCCCTACTCTGTTCGACTTGTGCCACAGAGCAGCGGACGCCCTGCACATCCCATGGCCTGAACCTCTGCCTCGCCAACAGGTCACGAGGCTGGTAGGAAACTATTTTTACGCAAAGCAGCAGGCCGCCACGAGGCAAAAGATGCCCGTGTTCCCGGACTTCCTCACAGAACTAACTCGCACCTGGACTCAACCATGATTCCCCATGCTCCTTCCCCTCTCACAGTTCCTCGACGTAGACGGGATGGATGAAGTGGGAATAGCTAACGTGCCTCAGATTGAGGACACACTAGCGTCTCACCTGGCTCCTAAATCATCAGGAACAAAACCAACTCTTCCCAGCAAGGCTTGTTGAGCCTCAGCGTCTCTACTCGAGAAATGCTACAGGGCTCAGGGACTTGCGGCACGCGCCATGAACGCGTCCGCGTTAATGCAAGCTTACCTAGCGGAAAAGCTGCAACAGCTCCAAACAACAACGGACAAGCAGGCGGCTGCCGAATTGCTGGATGAAGCCCGCAGAGCAACAGACTTTGTACTCCGTATGATGGGGACAGCTGCTGTTGCACAGGGCAGGGGAATGGCGGAAGTGGTCATCGCGATCCGCCACCTTTGGATGACTCTGACGGATCTCCCGGAGGGACAAAAGGTGCCTTTTTTCCACCACTCGATAGAGCCGGAGGGATTGTTTGGTAAAGCTTTGGAGCGAATTCAGACCAAGCTGGACCAAAGATGCAAACAGGCGGAAGCTCTCCGGGTGGGCATTCCCCGGAGAAGCTTCACCCCCCAAGGGAGTCTGCTGGCAACAGACCTGCCCAGTCTCGGCACCACTCGGCAACCCGTGCCCCACCGCAGAAGCGGCCAGCATACGAAGAGGAGCCCAGGCAGAGACCCCCGCCGGGCCCACCTCGTACCGAGCACGCATGGAGCAAAAACAGATTTGTCCCCCGCCAGGCGACCAAGCACAGGGCTTCCTCAGCGAATCGTGACAACAGACAAAAACATGCCTGATGAACCAGGTCCACGTTCCCACATTACACGATCACCCGCCCACGTGGTAACGGGAATGATCCCTTAATGTCCAGACTTTGCTTGTAACACAGTACAAACAGCTGGTTTATTTACAGCATGCACAAATCATGCTTTCTCTGCTGTGAGTGACGTAAAATCATGTACGTCATTACACATAAGCACAAATAAATTTCATGAAACAGCTCCTCTCTGTTTTATTGACTCTCAAAAAACAACAACAACAACAACACACAATCTTCAGCAAAACAGGTCCCTCTGGCCTGCAAGCCATCATAAAGGGAGAGGGCATTTTTCCCCCTCTCCCTCACGGTCCACGGGGTATTAGCATAATTAATAAACCCCAGCAGAGTGCCTCTGATTCATTTGCAATGAGCAGACACAGAGGCGTCTGTGAACCCCCTCCCACATACACCTCTCAGGGAGACAGGTGGGGAGGGTCACATGCTCAAGCCCTTGTTCTGTTGTGAACAATGGGACAGCCAATACACTAACCAGACGAACATGTGACATGTCCGCACCTCAGGGAGGCAAGCTGACAGAGTCTGACGACGGGGGGGCTACATCAGACGCCCTCAGGCAGCCACAAACTTCACACCTTCACAACAGTGACTGTGTTCAGCCTGCTGTGGATGAAAACAAGTAAGAGCCGAATCAGATCTCTCTTCCTGTTTTTCGAGGGGGACTGAGCTCTTTATCATCAAATAATCTGAAGTCTGCCAAACAAAAAGGAACACCCCCACGCTTTCACGGTGCAGCCGCTCCTTTGTTATTAACGAGGGACACGCAATGCCCGAGCAGTACTCGGACAGCTCGTCACCTCCCGTTCTGTGCTGATCCAAATCTGCTTTCAAAAATAATTCCCCCAAAGGGTGAAACACAGACCTCGGTCGGTTTACCTGGTACCAATGCTCCATTAAAGCCAAGGACCAGTAGACTGGACCATCCCATAAAACGGATTGGAGTCAGGAGATCTGCTCGTTTACATAACTCGCCGCCTGACAGCAGGACTCCAAACTTGGAGGAGGAAAATAGACTTTCTGCTCCAAACCTGTCTAATAAGGATGACAGGTTACATCGGTCCTCAATTAACCCTGAGCAGGGTAACTTGGGAGCACATCAGCAAGGAGGCCTCCTTCCCAATCTGGTTGACCCCCAGGGGTTAACAGCCTCTGTGTCACCAGAAGGGGCAGTACAACCACTTAGGCCAGGAACTGCCAAAAGTCTCAGCTTGTTGGCTGAAAAGAACAGGTTGATGGTATCAGGCTTGCCAGAAAATGTGGTATTGACCATACAAAATGTCCGTGCTGGATCAACACAATCTTTATACGCACAAAAGTGGCGTATTTTTGAAGCCTGGTGCTCAGAAAGAAATATTATTTCTTATGCATGCGACTTGGCTCAGCTCCTGACTTTCCTTCAGGACTTACTGGAAAAAGGTCGTTCTTATTCAACGATTAAAGTTTTCCTATCAGCTATTTCAGCCTGTCACGAAGGCTGGGGACACAGGACACCCGGAGCACATCCAATCATAATAAGATTTATGAAGGGTGTCCTTCGGACTAAACCACCCAGCAGGACCCTGACCCCTGGTTGGGATCTTGGCCTGGTCCTGGGGGCTCTCTGTGACCCTCCATTCGAGCCACTGAGCGAGGTTAAGATAGATTTACTATCTTATAAAACTGCTCTACTCCTGGCACTTTGCTCGGCGAAACGCGTGGGTGACCTCCATGCATTGTCTGTACATCCAATGTGTACCAGATTCGCCCCTGACGGGTCAAAGGTCACACTAAGGCCTAATCCTGCATACACTCCCAAGGTCTTGACTCTGAACCATAGGAGTCTAGACTTTGATCTCTCCTCCTTTCCACCTGCTCCTGTCCTCACTCAGGAACAGGAAAGGCTACAGGCTCTCTGCCCAGTGAGGGCTTTACGCACCTACATGCAGAGAACAGCCGAATGGAGGAAAACAAACCAACTGTTCGTCTGCTTTGCAGCACCTGCTACCGGGAGAGCCCTATCAAAACAACGCCTCTCACATTGGGTGACTGAGGCCATTAAAAGGGCCTACAGTAGCAAAGGTCAACAGGTACCCTCTGGAGTGCATGCTCACTCCACTAGGGGCTTGGCCACTTCCTGGTCATTATTTAAGGGTGTACCAGTCGCAGACATCTGTGCTGCTGCGAATTGGAGGTCATTAAATACTTTTGCAAAGCATTACAGTTTGGATGTTACTGCGGGTGACGTCACTCAGGCTGTCCTTTCTAACACTTAGTAGAAAGTAGCCTTGGGATGCCTGCTGGTCAAAGGCAGACGTTCACACTAACAGGCATTTTCCTGAGCATTTCAAGGGCGTGAATGGATGACGTTCCCATAGCAAGTATGTTGCACTGAGAGACCAGACTGAAAGGGAACTGAAAGTTATGCACCATAACTCATGTTCCCTGAAGGAAGGAAACGAGGTGCAACATAGCTGGCCCTTTTCAATGCTGAAAGCTCGGTGAAGTGCAACTTTGGAGAAAGATGGAGGGGCACAAGCCGCTTAAGTACCCAGAGGGCGGGGCCTCTGGCGCGGTGATGACGCCCCTAGCCGTAAAAGTGTGAGTATATTCCGGGGGCGCAACTCCCATAGCAAGTATGTTGCACCTCGTTCCCTTCCTTCAGGGAACATGAGTTATGGTGCATAACTTTCAGTTTTTGGACCTGAATGTCTTAGGAATTAATTTTTCAGTCTTTCGCCCTCCTTAGATGGCATTAATCTGGCCTCCAGCTCTGTTAAAAATCTTGGTGTTATTTTTGATCAGCACACGTCTTTTATCCCCCACATTCATTTTTCATTTACCCTTTATTTATCCAGGTAGTCTCATTGAGCCACGAGAACTCATTTTCAAGAGAGATCTGTTTAGGGAGCAGAGTGAGAGTGATGAGTTGTGAGAGTGGATGGTTGTTTGGTGTGAGTGAGACAGGTCCCTCTTGTAAATGAGTCCCCGTGACTCAACGAGGCTAGCCTGTATAAATAAAGGTTGAATGAATGAATGAATGAATGAAAGATGTTGGGGGTTAAGGGCCTTGGTCAGGGGCCCAGAGTGGGGCAAATGAGGGTGGAGGCAGGTATAGGTGTTTCACCTTTTCCACCCACATTTTGATGTTGTGGATACCGGGGCTTGAACCGGTGATCTTCCGATCACAGGCCCACCGTCTCTAACCTCTGCACCACCACTCCCCAACCGCCTCTTCCACCTTCGTAAAATTGCTTAATTTCGCTCCATTGGCTCCCTGTCAAGTCCAGAATTGAATTCAAAATCTTACTTCTAACCTACAAAGCTCTCAACAACCTAGCTCCAACTTATATTCGAGATCTTATTGTTCCATACTTTTCTTCAAATTCAAGATCTTTTTATTGAATTTTTTCATTTTTTTTTCCAAACAACAACAACAACAAAACAAACAAACAGAAAAAAACAACAGTCAATTTGAGCTGCAACGTGTACACCATAATCCACACCATAGGAGAAAAAAAAAAGACAACAACAAAAAATTAAAAAAATGATAACATAGAAAATAATCCCTACCCAATCACTGCCAAAAGAAAAGAGAGAAAAATAAATAGAAGGTAAAATAGCCAAGAGACTGCATTAACCTGAGTGAATTATGTTGTCAGAGAGACTGGAACAAATTCAGGAAAGGTCCCCAAACATTCTCAAATTTACCCTCTTTCTGTTGAAGTGTGAATCTGATTTTCTCCAGCTTTAAACAGGACATGATGTCAGCCAACCACTGAGCGTGAGTGGGTGGAGACGGTTCTTTCCACCTAAGCAAAATAGCTCGTCTGGCCAGGAGAGAGGTGAACGATATTACGTGTTGTTGGTTTTTATTTAGGTTTGTCATGCCCTCTACAAGACCAAACAGAGCAATCAGTGGGTCAGGGTTCAGACGTGTATCTAGTACACGTGATAGAGTCTGAAAGATTTCCCGCCAATATTTGTTCAGAGATGGGCAAAACCAAAACATATGGGAGAGAGAGGCTTCAGCATGTTTGCATCTCACACAGTATGGGCTGACATCAGGATACATAGAGGACAGTTTAAGTTTAGAGATGTGAGCTCTGTGCACCACTTTAAATTGTATTAGACAGTGTCTAGCACAGAGAGAACTGGAGCTCACCAGTTTGAGTATGGAGGTCCAAGAGTCCTCTGAAATAGAGGAGCCGAGATCCTCTTCCCAAGCAGCTTTGATTTTATCTGAGGAAGCACGCTTCAAATCCAATAGTTTACTGTAAATGAATGAAATGGACTGTTTTTTATTTGGGTCTAAAGAAAGAATAGTGTCAACAATACTGCTATCAGTTGAAATGGAGAGGCTGGACAAATGAAGAGTAATAAAGTGCCGTATTTGGAGATACCGAAAAAAATGGGACTGGGGAAGACTAAATTTTTCACATAGTTGTTGAAATGAAGCTAAAGTATTATTGAGAAACAAGTCATTGAAGCGTACTATACCCCTTCTTTGCCATTCTTTAAAAACAGAGTCCTGAGATGAGGGTTTAAAAAGTTGGTTAGACATAATAGGACTATAAAGAGAGAGACTAGAGAAATCAAAATATTTACGAAATTGTGCCCAGATTTTTAGTGAGTGTTTTATAACTGGATTTGTAACAGTTGTAAGTGGTGGAAGCGGGAGTGAGGATCCCAAGAAAGCCACGGATGACCATTTCCCAGAACACTGTGACTCCATCTCTACCCAGTCAGGGCTGTCAGGCCTGTTGTAATAGAATGACCAGAATGCTAGACAGTGCAAGTTTGCTGCCCAATAATAAAGGCGGAAATTTGGAAGGGCAAGACCGCCTGCGGCCTTAGTTTTTTGGAGAAGTGTCTTATTTAAGCGTGGACGCTTTCCTTGCCACAGATATGATGAAATGATGGAATCTAACTGAACAAAAAATGAACCAGGGATAAAAACAGGAATATTTTGAAAAAGATATAAAAACTTAGGTAAAGTGACCATCTTGACTGAGTTAATACGGCCTATGAGGGAAATGGAAAGCGGTGACCATCGGGATAATGCCTGCTTTGTCTGATTCAACAGAGAGACAAAGTTTTCTTGATATAAATCTTTATACCTCCTCGTAACTGTAACACCCAGGTAAGAGAATTTTGTCTTCTCAATTTTAAGAGGCCATTTACCATAGTCAAGAGTCTGCGCCAGGGTATTGACAGGGAAAATTACACTTTTACTCAGGTTTAATTTGTAACCAGAATTTATTCCAAATTCCTCAAGTAATGATAAAACGGAGGGCAGCGTGTCAGTCGGATGAGAAATGAAAAGTAAAAGGTCATCAGCATAAAGGGAGACCTTGTGCTCCATATCGCCTCTCCAGATTCCTGAAATTGTGTCACAGGACCGCAAAGCAGTGGCAAGAGGTTCAATTGCCAGGTCAAAGAGCATAGGGCTCAGTGGGCATCCCTGGCGAGTTCCTCGATGTAGACTGAAGGGTTTTGATATCTGAGAGTTGGTACGAATGGTTGCGGTGGGATGTGAATAAATTAGTTGCACCCATGTAATGAAATTGGGGCCAAAACCAAATTTGTCAAGAACATTAAACAAGTAGTCCCATTCAACCCGATCAAATGCTTTCTCTGCATCAAGGGAAATCACACACTCAGGAACAGTATCCGAAGGAGAGTAAATAATGTCCAAAAGGCGTCTGACATTAAAAAAGGAGTGCCTGCCTTTAATGAATCCAGTCTGGTCTTTTGATATGATGAAAGGAAGGATCTTTTCCAACCTTTGAGCAAGAACTTTGGCTAAAATTTTGGCGTCTGTATTTAAAAGGGAGATTGGTCGATAAGAGGAACAGTGAGTTGGGTCTTTTCCTTTCTTTGCAATGAGGGTAATGCAGGCCTCTAAGAAAGATTTCGGAAGGGATCCTTGGTCAAATGACTCTAAGAGAACCGAGTGTAGGAGTGGGGAAAGTAATGAAGAAAATTTCTTAAAAAATTCAGCGGGGAAGCCGTCAGGACCCGGACATTTGCCCGACTGCATTACCGATACAGCTGACACAATTTCTGTCAGG
>JBBPBX010008272.1:51428-62991 GCA_038048925.1 Garcialebias charrua | reverse complement strand
AGGAACTATGTTAGAAACATTTGGTCTCCAAGTTAAATTCTAATATGTTGCAGAAATTACCTTAGGTTAGTGTCTGTAGTATGTTACTATGCTAACATATGCTAATGTGTTTGTACAAACAAACTGAAGACCATCACAATACTAAGAAGGTGTTAACACAAAAATGAAACAAATGAAATACTTTATATTGATAATAAGAAAAGAAGCAATACATTTAGCTGTACAATGACTTTCTGCATGTTACAATGTTACACTACGTGACATGGTCAATTCATTTTTTTCACATTTTACCTCAGTATCTTGTTTCATGTAGTTTCCTTACGTAAAAAAAAAATCATATTAAAAGGTAGGCATCAGAACTGCGTGGGTTAATTCAAGTTTATTGTCATTCGCATCACATGTGGTACATGAGGTGGAACAAAATTATATACCGTACTCAGGGTCCCAGTTACACTCAAAAAATAGCAAAAATATAAAGTGTAAAAAATAAAACTGTAAATAAGGATCTAAGATATACGCTAAATGAACACCAGACTAGACGGTGCACTAAAAGATTTAAGATATACGCTAAAAACTAATAATGTAAACAACACGGCGTCACAACAGCAGCTTGAACATGAGTCTGTAGTGAGTAGATACTGTAGGTGTGAATAAATACAGTAAATGGAAAATGGAGCTTAGTGCTTTCCAGCCCCTTTTGAGGGACCCCAACGCGCTTCACAGTACCAGCCATCCACCCATTAATACACACATTCATACACCGGTAGTGGTGTAGTAGTATGAGATCATCAGCAGGATATAATTGGGAACTGACATAAACTGCAAACCCATTGCAAGATATTATGATTCATGCTCAGTAAACCATTTTGAAACATTTTGTCCACGACTGCCTCAAATGAGTCGGCGGGGGGAAAAGGAGGACTCCAGAGTTGCGCCGCTTGGGGGTGGAAGGATGAAACGTCTCAACAAAAATAAATAAACCGTCCAGATGACCTGACTGAAATTTGTTGGATTCTTTACCTGGATTACTGAACATGAACTTTGAGTTTTGAACCACTTACCATACCATACCATTTTATTTATAAAGCACTTTCAACAGGAACAAGTCCACACCAAAGTGCTGGACAAACAAACATGCAACAGGCAACACAGACAATGAAGTACAACACGAAAAACATAAAAACATTGCAGATCATAAATCAAACGATCCAATACAAATCAGCTGGCATTGAAAGCGATGGAGTAGTAGTGAGTTTTTAACCGGGATTTGAAAACCGAGAGGGAGGGGGCCTGTTTGATGAGCAGCGGTAACTCGTTCCAGAGTCTTGGCTGCCACAGAGGAGTTGATGGGGGAGAGGGCGGGCCCCAGAAACCATCTTATCATCAGCAAACTGGTTGGTCCACTATGTGAATTTGCTGCTTGTGGGACTAAACTTGTTGGCTCTTCGGATTGATGAAGTCCTTTGGATGAAGGACGAAACGTCTCAACAAAAATAAATAAGTAAATAAACCGTCCAGATGCCCTGAATGAAATTTGTTGGATTATGTACCTGGATTATTGAGAATTAACTTTATAATGTTTTGAACTATTTTGACTATGGCTGCCTCAGAGGAGTTGACGGGGGAGAGAGTGGGCCCCAGAAACCATCTTATCACCAGAAAACTGGTTGGTCCACTTTGTGAGTGTGCTGCTTGTGGGACTAAATTTGTTGGCTCCTCAGACTGATGAAGTCCTTTGGATGAAGGATGGAACGTCTCAAAAAAAGAAACCGTCCTGATGACCGGACTGAACTTTGCTGGATTTTTTAAAAACCTGGATTATTGAACACGGAGTTTGATTTTGTCGTTTAACTTTCTTCTTGCTTGACTTTAGTCAATGGGAGTCAGTATAAGTTTAGTCAATCACAACAACTTAAAACTAAAGGTTTTAGGCAGGTTTTGTGTAAAACGTTGCAATAAATTACATCAACAACGTTGCCACTGTTGAGGCGTGTCACTTCCTCCCGCTTTTTGAACATCGCAGCCTCACAACCCTGAAGATTTGGTTTCACTCCTGAGATGGTTTCCCAAGAGACAGAAATTGACTGTTAAATTAAATAGTTTTGCCCCATTCACATGATTTCTGTGAAAATCTGGGGAGGTTTGGATATTTTCTCCCATCGCTGTCTTTGTAAAATGTAATCGGCTGTGAAATCAATATACAGTACAAAAAAAGTGCATTGTTTAATTACAATGGGATGTTTTTGTGCCGATCTGCCTCACTTTTAATAATACCTGGAAATAAACTGGCAGCCACAGGAAGCTGGCTCCACGTGGGCCCTTACTTTAAAAAGTGATGCTCAGCATTGCCTTTAAAGAAGTGCAGATTAATAAATAGATTCTGGTTGATCCCGTTTAATATCAGCCTGCAGGCAGAGCAGTTGTGCATTCAGAGCGTTGCCATTAGCCTTCGTCCAGCGGCTGCCTTCATCTGAAGACAAAGCCTGCGGATAAAGGAAACACAAAAAACACTTTGCACTACATTCGTTCCAGGCCGACCGGGAACACAGCTGCCACTGACTGAGCTCGACGTGGAAAATGGGATCTGATTGCACAGCGTGAACACCTTGCCTAAATATCACAGCTTTTTTAAAAATGTCTGACTGTATGCTTTAATTTTTCTGTCTAGACATGAGTCAAATACTCTGTGTGTCTGCAACAGATGTGATTAAAGAAAAGTCCTTAATGCTTGTTAATAATGCACATCTTGTGATGTAATATTACTTATAATTAAAAATTAATAATAGGCTTGTCACAATAACAAATTTTGCTGGGCGATTAATTGTCTCAGAAATTATTGCGATAAACGATAACATTGTTTGAAATTTGACAATAATTAGTAATAATTGTAAAAATTAAGAAGAAATGTTGGTTAATTTTATTTTGAATGTAGTACATTTTTTGACCACTGGATGACAGTATAAGACAATTTGAACCAAAGGATGGATGGTGAGGGAGCGAGCAGCGTGTCTCTTTAAGAAAAATGGGAGGGAGGCCTCTTGACGTGACATGGGCTGTCTCTCCTTCTTTTTTTCCCGGTTCTCAAAATGGCGGACACTCTGTGTTGTTTGAGCTCTTTAGCATAGCATTTGTCACACACAGCTTTTAATAAAAACATCAGTAAACAAGTTCTCAGCTTCTTTTTGCAGAGCACAACTACTTTTTACACAAAGGCACGGGTTTCGACAGTGAATTTTGGAGCTTCGAAAAGATGGGAGTTTTTTTCCCCAAGGTCGGCCTGTTAGCTTAGCTTGTAGCTTAGCTTCTCAGCGTAGCTGCTTTTAACGATCCAAAAAACGTGATTTTGGACAGTTAAAACTGATTTTAAAAAGAGAAAGGGAGGGGTCAGTGAAGGGCACCGGATTTGAGCCTTTTGCCAGCCGGTGTCTTCAGTAGAAAGAGAGAGACATGGAGAAACGATAAAGCCGATAAATGAAAATGAGTCTGATAATTTTAAATTATCATGCGATTAATTGATTTATCGTTTATCGCGACAGGCCTAATTAACAATGAACTGGCAAGAAAGGGAAGGTGAGCGGTCAGTGGGGCGGAACACAGGACAAATGAATGGTTGAGAATTTCTGTAAGAGGGGGGTTCCCTTAACTTACTGTCATATGAACCACTGTAAAATGCTAAAACATTCATTCATGAAAGTTTAGTCTCAAGTGGACCTTGTCGCAGGAACTAAACTAACAGGAGACCCGAACATCTGTCTCCACCTGCCTCACACATTATTTTTTCATTTTTTTTATAGCTAATATAATATTTTAATATAATATAAAAATATCATGAGGAGCTCTACAATAGCTTAAAGCTCTACATGAATAAAACATGTTACAAATAGAAGACATGTGTCCAATAAACAACTCCACAAAACCAAAAAAACAGTTCTTTAGACACATTGATTTATTGTTGCGTCGGTAAATATAAATTATGAGATATTGTGATGACGATTGAGTCAGAAGGCAACACTTACTGATAAATGCAAAAAATTGTAGTCTGATTACAGGCAGACAGTTGAGTGTGATAAAAAAAAAAAATCTAAAACTTGTGACAAATCTAGCGAGGCTGCAGAAAAACTAGCCTCCGACACAATCTGAGACTGTAAAAGCACAAAGTTAGTCAGAACAAGCTCAGAGTGGCCTTAAAGAGTTTCTCCTCAGGCTTTTACACATTTTCCTTCTAAAAACCTGCTGCTTCTCACCAAGGCTCAAATGATTCAACCTAGTTGAGGGAACGCTGCGCTGCTGAAGCACTTAGCTGGCCTTGGACAGCTGAGGGGGAGGGAGGAATGGTTGATTTTTGCTGTCCTTTGGTTTTATCAGTGATTGGCTGAAATAACCTAAACACACAAATCTACTCATTAAAAAAAGCCTTTTTTAACTCCACAGAGTGAATGAAAGATATTTTCTTTTCAAACGAATGCACACATTGGTTTAACTTATTAAACATCCTAATTTGTAATTTGATACAACACAGAAAAGGTTACAGTACCATTTAATGTTAATAAACAAATTTCTAATACCGTAGATAAATTGCATTTCAGTGTGAATGCTTAGTGCTGAAGAACTTGATGAAAAACAGCTGAAATTAGCTAAAAAAAACTTGCTGAAATGGAAGAACGAACACATATTTGCTGAATTTGGTTTAAATAAGCAATAATGAGCACAAAAAAGTGAAAATTATCTGAAAAAAGCAATACTGTAATTTGCAACAAAAAAACGGCAAAAAACCCCCAGAAGCTTAAATTACTAGAATGAAGTGGCGGGGGACATGTCCCCGTCACATTTAATGGTTGCAATGCCTATGCCTGACTGAACATTGTTGGATTTGTACCTGGATTATTGGATTTGGCGTGGTATGGGTCTCCAGTTTGTTTGTGGCTCCTCGGATCGAAGAAGTCCTTTGGATCAAGGATGAAACGTCTCAGAAAAAATAAAAATAAATAAAAATAAACCGTCCCAAATGACCTGACATCATTACAAACGGTGAAGAAGAGAGACTGAAAAGTTGCTAGCGGGAACGATAGACAACTAGGTAAACTATGAAAACTGTTTTCTGACCTCACTGTTACATTTTAATCTCTAAGCTGGTGTTTAACAAGACAGGCGTGGGAATATATTTCACTTTCTTTTTGAAATCTCTTAAAAAGTAACGACAACCGTTTCGTAAACGTTTAACCATTACCGAAATTCTTCTTTGTGACTTGCAAAAGCCTCCACCTCCTCATCCACGTCGCCATTATCAGCCCTCGTGTGTGAGCGATTGAGGAAATCAAAGTGGAAGGCAGTTAATGAAACCGTGAACCTGAGGTCAGCTGTGTTTTTTGCAATTCATCATTTAGCTGCAGCATCACACACCTCGACGCTATCACAATGCCACGCAACAGAAGATAAATGCATGTGTATCCAGGTGCACACACACCTTTAATAAAACCTTCTTCTGAACATATCAGCACAGGTTCAGAGTTGCTATGATTATAAATGCCTCATGAGTGATCCTTGATCTTTTTGGACTCAAGCTCCTGAATTTAAATGAGAGAGGCTCTGTCCCAACCACCATCCATCACACCTGTGCTTTTCCTGTCTGCTTTGATTAATAGCTTCAATCAATTACATGGATTGATACAATGAATGATGAACTACAGAAACTGTGTGTACTGTATCCCTCCGCAGCAGATGATTTAACCCTCTTATTTATAATCTGTGCAGGATTCCTCAGCTCAGGCGCACAAGTAATTCCAGATTACAGGATGTGAATAAGACATCTCCAAAGCCTCGCTGCAGTTCATCACAGCATGCTGACACGTGAAATTAGTTTGTTTTCTGCAAGCATTGTATTAAACTCCATTTATAAAGAAGAAATAAGAAAAAAATCCTTACATCAAAGCTCTAACCACTGATACTGGCTTATGTGCACTTGCCATGCTTATATGGAGTTATTTAACGATACAATTTTTATAGAATACAACCCAGACCAAGTTGACGATGTCTAAACGTGGAGTAAAAGTTGCATGAAAATATGCTTTTTAGTGGCATCAAATCAAGAATGTGCTGTAAATGCTGACATATATTCTTTTTGCGACTTTATGATTAAAAGCTTTGATGAAATCCTTGTTAAGACTCACAAACAAACAGACAAAATGTGCAGGCGTTTGTAAAACAAAACAATAAGAAATCAGTTTATAGGGTGAAAATGAACCGTTTACTCATGGCTCCAAAAGATTCAATTCAACTCAACCTTTATTTAGAAAGATAAATAAATTGAGCCTCGAAGACTCATTTACAAGTGAGATCTGTTTAGACAACCAAAAAAGTCGCGAAACTGGACACATGTAGGAATTGGAGGCAAACAAATAATAATTCTATCAAACTTTTTCTTCTTGGCTGCGAAGAAAGACCTGATATTGAAAAAAACACCTTGCACATACAAGCACATGACATTCTGCAGAGGAGGGGAGACGAGGAGAGCCGTGAGCATGTCCAAGGATGCTCTCGAGGGCACTGAAAGAGTTCTGATAAGGGTGGAACAATCAACCAGTTCCCTCCTTCCTTCCCTATTAAATGAATACATTTTTAAAAGTTTCCCAACGAACTCAACACATTTGGTTTGGATTTTACAAACATTTATCTTACTTATTTGTGAATTTTGCAGAATGGTAACTCTGCAAATCCATTCCAACACTCCAGATTGTGTTGTGTCAGCATAAAAAAAGTCTTTAATATTTATGGTTTGCACTTTTTGTTCCACTTTGTACCAAGTTTTCCAGACAAACAGCATATATAATAAAGACTCTATCTCTTAAAGACAGCCCTGCTGTCTGTATCAGTGTTAGACATAATGTGGAAACAATGAGTTTCTGACAGTAAAACTTAAGCCCAGTTCACTCCGGCACAGATATTTTGCAAAGTAAACTTCTTCTGCTGCGTTTGCACATCTCAGCCATAGGCAAACAGTATTTTTGATGGAAATAAAAGAGCTAGGAGAGTTTTGTGAGAATCACTTTTCTTGCTTTAAAAAAATCTCATTCCATTGATGACATTCAATAATTGTCATTGATATTTTCTGATTATTATTATTATTTATTCATGCATTTTTATTTGGATGAGGATATTTGTTTTAAAAAAGGGGTACTTTTCTTTTAAAGCATGTGAAGCCTCAATTTGTTGGTCAATTACTGTGTTAAAAGAAGAAAAATAATTATGGAAACTGATTTTAAGTCTTAAAAAATATGTACATTTTTGCTTTTTATTGATCCTGAGGTTCCAGTTAATTTGATGAGTTTTGTGTTATTTCAAACTGAATACAGTAGTCTCTCGTTTATCGCGGGGATCCGTACCTGGAAGCCACCGTGATAAGTGAAAAACTGCAAAGTAGAAATAGTACTACAAGTTATATATGTGTGTGTGTGTGTGTGTGTGTGTGTGTATGGGAGTGGTGGCGCAGAGGTTAGAGAAGGTGGGCCTGTGATCGGAAGATCACCGGTTCGAGCCCTGGTACCGACAACATCAAAAATGTGGGTGTGTGCTGAGCAAGGCACTTAACCCCCACCGTCTGCTCCTCTGGGTGTCTTACAGCGCTCTGCTCCACACAGAGGGCTGTGGTAGCTCAGTGGTCTGTGGTTGTGTCAGGAAGGGCATCCAGCGTAAAAATAACTGCCAAGTCTTTGTGTGACTTAGTTCGCTGTGGTGACCCCTAATGCAGGGAGCAGCCAAAAGAAGAATAGTAGTACAAGTTGTACATATAAAGGCGTTTTAAACCCTACCCACACTCTTGCAATATTCTAAACAATGTTTCTAAACTCTAAATGCTCTAAAAGACGAATGTCATGATCTCAGCTCTCTGCCACCTGCAAGTGCTCTTGGCCACGCCCCCTTCTCTGCTGCAGAGTGGAGGTATGACACGCTGCAGGAGGAAGCTTCTCATTCAGCTGTGGGCTGCACACAGGTGCATCAGGCGCTATACTATTTAACATAATTTATTTTGAATAAAAATCCCATGCCGATTGTGCAGCTCATCCATTATTCAGCTAATTGTGTTATTTCCAATCTTGCTTTGAAAAACCAAGATAGAGCGAGTCCGCAACAAACAAACCGCGAAGCAGCGAGGGAGTACTGTACATTAAAACAACTGTACAAGCATCTGCAGTCTAAACTTTATGTGCAAATGGCCCCAACGAGCAAACCTCAGCAGCTGGCAGGCTTTCAACATAAACGATTGTCAAACCTTTCCCCAAAAATATTTTAAACATTTAGTCGAATGAAAATGCAAATTTCTAACACAAAACAATCACCGGGGATTTGCTGCTGTAAATATCTGAGAAACAACTGACGATTACATGCTGATTAGCGCTGCTCAGCTGTGTATTTGTTCCTAATATATCCTCCAGGCACGCACAAACAGCACTGCAGAGGTGCAGGGAGATGCAAATCTAATAACCACAGTTCTATAAGGATTGCTTTGCTCTTGATAATACAGAGGCTACAAAATGCTTTATTAATAAAACACAATAAGTCGAATATGGCGATGAAAGGTAGACTTCGTTGCAACAAAGTCCTTCTCTAATACATTTTGCCCTGAATGTATGCAAGACTAATAAAGAGGCTCATGATTATCAGGGGTTTCCAGGAAGTAAACGCAGCCGCACACAAAGACACAAAGCAGCCCAAAAAACTAACTTCCCAGCGGCCTCATTACCTCCCAGCTGCTCAGCGGTGATGTTTAAATAAGCATCTGATTAATAATCTCTGGTTAAGTGGTTGATCAAGTTATTGAATGGCTTCCATTAATCACAGTCGTCTCTGCTGTGGATGGAGACAGTCCCACTGAAAGACAGAGGAAGAGCTGCAGAGAGACGGGGACACATTAAGAATAAAGAGCAGCTCTGCCGGGGGTAACGGCTTCTGTCATTTTTCAACTGCTCAACCAGCAATGGACTCCAGAATCAGACCCGCATGACACAGAATGAACGGTTCACTCGAGGAAACAAAGAGGCATATAATCAGTTCTGGCGAGATGATGCTTTAATGACAATTTATTTATCTGATGCACAACTAATATGATATTGTCCACCATGCAGCTGCAGAAAAACAAGAGCTTTGCATGTATTGAAGGAATGCATATCACCTACAACTATATAAGCCAGAGTAAAATAAATGAATGAATAAAAAGGTAATCTTATGCAGAAATGCCAGAGTTGCAGCCATTTTGGTCAAACATTGAAAATATAATTGCACGAGTTCTTGCTTTTATTGCAGGAGGTCAGACTATGCATTGTAAATGACTCTCAGGTACTCCCACATAAGTTTTGCTTAATATCGTTAAAACTATTACATTATAGCCCCTTTATGTTGGCTAATGTTCATTAGCTGTCACAGCTGATATTGTTGACCGCAAAAAGTTAATCAGTTGCAGAATTATATTCTATTACTTACTGAAATACGGGGTACCCCAAGGTACAATATTAGGACCACTGTTATTCAATATCTATATGCTCCCATTAGCTCAGGTTATAACAGGAAATAAGATTAGTTATCAACTACGCAGATGATACACAGATCTACCTTACGATGTCACCAGGTGACTCTGAACCCATCCAAGCACTGAACAGATGCTTAGAACAAATCAATGTGAAGATGAGCCAGAACTTTCTCCATCTGAACAGAAACAAAATTGAAGTGATTATCTTTGGACCTGAAAAAAAACGAACTAGAGTCAGCACACAGCTTCAGTTATTGCAGTAGTGATCAGGCCCGAAATCTGGGTGTGGTGATGGACCCAGACCTGAATCTTCAGAGCCACATGAAGACAATTACAAAGTCGGCCTTCTATCACCTGAAGGACATTTTCAGGATTAAAGGACTGATGTCGCAGCAAGATCTAGAGAAACTCGTCCACACATTTATCTTTAGTCGCATTGATTACTGCAACAGTGTCTTCACGGGTTCGCCTAAAAAACCAGACGGCTGCAACTGATCCAGAACATTGCTGCTCGCGTTCTCACTAAAACCAGGAAGATAGAGCACATCACCCGAGTTTTAAAATGCCTACACTGGTTCCCTGTAGCTTAGAAAATAGACTTTAAAATATTGTTAGTTTATAAATCACTGAATAGCTTAACACCAAAATACATTAAAGCTCTGCTGTTGTTGTATCAACCTTCCAGACCACTTAGGTCTTCTGGTTCTGGTCTGCTCTGCATCCTCAGAACCAGAACCACATGGAGAAGCAGGATTCAGTTTCAATGCACCACAAATTTAGAACAAACTGCAAAACAGCTGAAACAGAGTTCCTGTAAATCAAGGCCAAAACCGCACGTGTTTAGAGTTTCTTTTGAACTATAATAAACGGAACATTGATCAACATACAGTATTTGATGACACTCGACAAATGTGATGTTTGTTACTGGTTTCTCAATTGGTGACTACATCTTTTTATGACTTTTAATTTTGTGTTTTTATGACGTAAAGCACTTTAAACTGCCTTGTTGCTGAAATGTGCTATACAATAAACTTGGTTGATTGATTGATTGACTGAAAGTTTCATTAAAATCCATGTTGTGTTTCATTGCATATTTCGATAAGGGACAAACACATTTTACTCCCAAAATTAATGCTAAAGTATTAAAGAAGGATTTTGCACACCGAATAGCACTTAAAGGATGTGTTCTGAATGATTCTCAGCTGTCACTATAACAAAGTTTAGTTCATTAATGATAAAAGTGACTGAATTATAAAATTTGAGCTTTTTATGTTTAGTTGATTGTGGCAGTCATCTCAAATTGAATTGACTCCAAATGTTGATCTGATGTAAATGTTCATCCAATCATTGTTTTATGAAAGTTTCATCAGTATCCAACCAGTTGTGCAGCAGACTTTTGTGCCAAGGGTACAAACAAACAAATACACACAGGAATGGGCAAAAAACAGAACATAATTGCTCCACTATCGTCTTTGGCGATGGGTGATCAAATGTCTGTTGGGGGATTGATGGGACTCACCACACCATGGGTGACATGGTTGATGATCTGGATCTGTGCACAAAACAATGATTAGCACAGACAACTTCAGCAGCCACACCAGCAGTCCTGTCAGTAGCTGCACTTAGCTACATGCAGAAAAAGGAAAAGTGTCTTGTTTATGGTGAACAAATCATCTGACTTGTGTTACCTGCACCCACAGCTTGCCCTTGACCTCCTAATATATGGTGTGTGGCCCGGCAAAATGAGGTTGTCACTTGGAAAATTCTCCTGAGTACTTTCCAATTCTGTTGCGACTATCTATGGTCCAGGTGCCCTTGATTAAAAGCACTTAACCCCAGGATGTTCTGGTGGAGGAGCTCAATATCCAGAAATATCAGCTGTATCAGAGAGATCCTCTGTCAGTACATGGAGGACAAACTGTTACAATTTCAGTGGCCTATAGATGACAGAAATACTGTAGAAAGATCTCTGTCCTTGAGTGTGAACTAATGATTCACATGATACATTATTGATTCTCCATAAGGGAAGAAGCAATAGAATAT
>JBBPBX010008272.1:20443-38388 GCA_038048925.1 Garcialebias charrua | reverse complement strand
TACAAAACCCCATGCCATCTCTGCCTGCTAACTGAACAGAGACCACATTTTGACTGGTGCCATGACCAAGAGGCATGGAAAGATGACGGTCATGTTCAGTGATGAATCTTTATTCTGCGTTACAGCAAATTACAATAGTGTCATTAAGGACAGATAACCAATCAATGAAATCTGAAAGTTATGCACCATAACTCATGTTCCCTGAAGGAAGGGAACGAGGTGCAACATACTTGCTATGGGAATTGCGCCCCCGCGCGATTACCTGAAGGAATATACTCACGCCTTTACGGCAGGGGCATTCACCGCCGCACCAGAGGCCCCGCCCTCTGGGTATTTAGGCGGTGGGCGCCCCTCCATCTTCCTCAACAATTGCACTTCACCGAGCTTTCAGCATTGAAAAGGGCCAGATATGTTGCACCTCGTTCCCTTCCTTCAGGGAACATGAGTTATGGTGCATAACTTTCAGTTCCCTTTCAGTTTGGTTCACTCGGTGCAACATACTTGCTATGGGAACGTAATCCATTCACGCCCTTGAAATGCTCAGCAAAGTGTATGTGAGAGCATCCGTCTCAAAGACAGGCATCTCCCAGCTGCTTTCTGTAGAAAGCATATGCTAAGAGGAGAAAAAATGTCACATGTAAAACAACAACATGATGTCTCCACTGGGCATAAATATGGCAGATATGGAGGTAGAAAACCCAGGCCAAGCACAGGGTAACCTCACAGGCCCTTGTAAACTCTCTGAGTTTTCTTCCCATTTTTTTCCATTTTTTTATGTTTTGGGACAAAGCAACCGAAGCCCTAGGCTCTCAGCCAGACCCCTTCAAAGGCCAGGCTGAAAGTTGCCACAACTATGGACGTGGGTGAAAGAGTTGTCCATGCGCCTGAGTCAGGAGGTCCCTATGAGAAGGCAAATGCCATGGTATCCCAGATAGCATTGAAATCAGCTCTGGAAACCACATTTTCTGCGGCCAGTTGGGTGCTATAAGGATCAAAGAAAGAGCTCCCTTACGTACCCGTTCCAGTGTCGCCCGATCAGAGGGACAGGTGGAAATGCATAGTAAAGCACCCCTGCTGGCCAGTCATGTGCCAGAGCATCCATACCCAATGGGGCATCTGCTTCCCTCAAGAAGAAGTAAAGGTCACAGTGTGAGCTAGCCCTGCAGACGAACAGGTCCACCGAGGCTCTCCCGAATCGTGACCATACCTGTCCCACAATCCGTGGGTTCAGGCTCCATTCTGACACCAGCAGAGGGTCTCTTGAGAGGGCGTCTGCTCCATAATTTAGTTCACCAGGGACATGAGTCGCCCTGAGCGACAGGATCCTTGGAGCACACCATGTGAGCATCCTCTGTGCCAGATGGAGGAGGGCCCGGGACCTTGTCCCTCTCTCTCTGTTGATAAAGGACACTGTGGTCCTGTTATCTGATTTCACCAGGATGTGTTGTCCAGCAATCAGACCTTTGTGGAAGAAGAATTTTAATGACAGGAATACGGCTAACAATTCCAGGAAGTTGATGTGTAATCTTGCTTCCTGTTCGTTCCAAAGGCCGCGGGCATTCTGATTCCTACAGATTGCCCCCCATCCTGTTTTTGAGGCATCCGTTATGATGACCACATGAGATGACACCCTTCCCAGTGAGACCCCATCCATGAAAACGGACACATTTCTCCAAGGTTCCAAAGCCTCCAGGCACTCTGAATCTATCCTAACCTTCCCCGTTTGTTTAGGTAGGTTAGGCTGTATCCGTTGGTTCAGCCATAGCTGCATGGGCCGCATTTTCAGTAATGCGTGTGGCACACATGGAATGGCCGCTGCCAAGAGGCCTAGAAGGCGTTGGCAGGTTTTTGCAGGGACCCGATGGTCCAATTTAAATTTGCTCAGGCAAGAGCGAATGGAGGAAACTCGTTCCTTTGAGAGCCATGCTCTGTACTGGATGGTGTTGATCTGTACTCCCAGAAATACGGTAACCCGTGATGGAGTTAAATTGCTCTTTTGCAGGTTTATAACAAACCCAAGAGACTCTAGGTGAGAAATCACCTTGTAAGAGTGTGACTGGGCCTGCTTTCTACTTTCAGCCAGAATCAGCAGGTCATCCAGGTAGTTCATGACCCTGAGTCCTTGATTCCTGAGAGGGGTAAGAGCTACTTCCAGACACTTTGTAAATGTGCGTGGAGCAGTCTTTAAACCAAAGGGTAAAGCTTTGAATTCATAAGCGATTCCCTCAAAAGCAAAGCGGAGGAATTTTCTGTGTTTCCTCCAAACGCCTATATGGAAATAGGCATCTTTTAAGTCTACTGTACATGCGTAGTCTCCAGGTCTCACAGACTGGAGAACTTGTCGCAGTGTAAGCATCTTGAACTTAAATGTTTTAATCCTTTTGTTGAGAGTCCTGAGATCCAGAATTGGTCTCAGAGAACAATCCTTTTTGGGCACCAGGAAGTACTTGCTGTAGTGGCCGGAGAGCAGCTTGTGTCCAGAGACCAAACTAATCACTCCTTTTTGCAGCATGGTCGAAACTTCCTTCCTCAGCATGTGTGTGCGTGCAGGATTGATCTTAGATTGTAGCACCCCTGTGAAGCGGGACGGTCTCTTAGAGAATTGCAATTTGAGTCCATGACGAATTGTTGTCATGACCCAATCATTTGGTAGGCACGCCTTCCAGGCCTGCGCATGCGCACTGAGTCTGGATGTCATGTTATGTTGCAGCCCGTCGCGCTTGAGAGCCAGAGGGGTGACCTTTGACCCCTCTAGCCCTCCCCCGGACAGGCTGGTCGGCCCGACAGGAGATGCCGTGAGATCTAGCTCACGTGTCTCGCTGTGGTTCATAGTTAGACCACATGGTTGGTTTATAAAAATGGGACTCGAGTCAAGAACCAGGGCAGTCTGTGCTTTGGTACTTTTATTTTTATCCATCCATCCATCCATCCATTTTCTTCCGCTTATCCGGGGTCGGGTCGCGGGGGTAGCAGCCTAAGTAGGGAGGCCCAGACTTCCCTCTCCCCAGCCACTTGGAGCAGCTCCTCTGGGGGAATCCCAAGGCGTTCCCAGGCCAGCCGAGAAACATAGTCCCTCCAGCGTGTCCTGGGTCTTCCTCTGGGTCTCCTCCCGGTGGGACATGCCCGGAACACCTCACCAGGGAGGCGTCCAGGAGGCATCCTAACCAGATGCCCGAGCCACCTCAACTGGCTCCTCTCGATGTGGAGAAGCAGCGGCTCTACTCCGAGTCCCTCCCGGATGACTGAGCTTCTCACCCTATCTCTAAGGGAGAGTCCAGCCACCCTGCGGAGAAAACTCATTTCAGCCGCTTGTATCCGAGATCTTGTTCTTTCGGTCATAACCCAAAGCTCATGACCATAGATGAGGGTGGGAACGTAGATCGATCGGTAAATTGAGAGCTTTGCCTTTTGACTCAGCTCTCTCTTCACCACGACAGACCGGTACAGCGCCCGCTTCACTGCGGACGCTGCACCTATCCGCCTATCGATCTCACGCTCCAGTTTTCCCTCATTCGTGAACAAGATCCCGAGATACTTAAACTCCTCCACTTGGGGCAGGACCTCCTCCCCGACCCGGAGAGGGCACGCTACCCTTTTCCGGCTCAAGACCATGGCCTCGGATTTGGAGGAACTGATCCTCATCCCGGCCGCATCGCATTCAGCTGCAAACCGCTCCAGTGAAAGCTGTAGATCACGAGCTGATGAAGCCAATAGGACCACATCATCTGCAAAAAACAGAGAAGCGATTCTAAGGCCACCAAAACGGATCCTCTCAACACCTTGGCTGCGCCTAGAAATTCTGTCCATAAAAGTTATAAACAGAATCGGTGACAAAGGGCAACCTTGGCGGAGTCCAACTCTCACCGGAAACGAGCCTGACTTACTGCCGGCAATGCGGACCAAGCTCTGACACCGGTCGTACAGGGACCTAACAGCCCATATCAATGGGCCTGGTACCCCATACTCCCGGAGTACCCGCCACAGAACCCCCCGAGGGACGCGGTCGAATGCCTTTTCCAAGTCTACAAAGCACATGTAAACTGGTTGGGCAAACTCCCACGCACCCTCCAGGACCCTGTTGAGGGTGTAGAGCTGGTCTAGTGTTCCACGACCAGGACGAAAACCACACTGCTCCTCCTGAATCCGAGGTTCGACTATCCGACGGACCCTCCTCTCCCCTCCTTTTATTTTTATACATGTTTGAAACAGTGTTTATTTTGTTTACACATGCAATGGTCCAGTCGTGTTTGGTGCGCACACATATGCCGCTCGCTCCTCGTAGTCTTTTATGAGGGGAGACTGGGCCCAATAGATCAGGTACCCGTACCACATGGGCAGGTAAACCTGTGAGATTGTCAGTTCGTCCTGTTTCATCAGGTCCGAGCCTGCTTTCCACCTGGGGAGACTGGCGAGATCCTCGGCTGTCCCTGAAAGGTTCCACCGCCACCTGCGGGTCTCTTCCATTGGGGGTCACTTGTGTTCTCCTTCCGGGGGGCAAAGTTCTTTCTCGGCAACCCCGCACGGAGGGCTTCCGCCTGTTTGCGTATTTGTTCCAGTCTGGTCTGGACACGTTCCAGAGCTCCGCCGAAAAGCCCCGTCGAGTCGATCGGGTGCTGGAGGAAAGTTGACCGCTGGTTTTCCGGGAGGTCCGATAAAGTCAGCCATAGATGGCGCTGGGCGACAACAATTTCCGCCATCGCCTTGCCTTGGGAGATGGCTATTGTCCCTATCATGCGGAGCACAAGGTCCGAGGCACGGCGAGCCTCCCCCACGGCTTCCGTTGCGGCCTGCTCGTCTTTTGCTACCTGGACGTGCTGCAGCTTTTCCGCCAGGTACGCTTGCACCGAGGTTGATGCGTTTATTACGCGAGGCCCTGAGCCTTGTAACACTTTCCGAGTTGTTTCTCCGAAGCGCGGCAGGCCCTGCTGGGTAGCGTAGGTTTCATCCTGGATGCGGCGGGGGCTAGGTGAACCGCCAGAGTCTCCTCAATGGGAGGTGTGCTGGCGAGGCCTACTGCTTCCATTCCCACTACGTCGAGGAGCCGGGACAATGGGAGCATGACAGAAGCTCTGGGATCCACCCAGGAGCGTTTCAGCTCCGTGAGGAAGTCCGGAAAGATGGACATCTTTTGCGACGTTGTTGGTTTCTTCGCGTGGAAGTAGCTTCCGGATAGCCTCGTAGCCTGCTGGCGAGGTGTCGGGTCCGGCCAAGAGATCTGCAGAGCATCTGCTACCCTACGACACAGGTCGAACAGGGCCGGTACCGACAGGTCCGGTTCTGGGAGAATGTGCGCCAGGTTCTGGGAGGAACTCACAATTTCTCCCTTGTCACCAAATTCGGCGTCTAGGTCGGACACTTCAGGCGTCGAGTCCTCGGTGGCAACTGAGGAGTCCAACATTTCGTCCTCTCCGACTCGTCCGCTGCATTCCAGGTCCACGCTATCGGGTTCCGGACCAGGAGGAATCCAACGTGCGACCTTGCGCGCCGCGCTTCTAGCCATGGATTTGGCCAGCGCGTCAGCCCGTCGTCTCCTCACTGCAGCCGACATTTGATGGCAGTGAGGGCAAGAGTCGGGGAATTCCAGCGCCTTCCTTGCATGCAGAATCCCTAGGCAGACAGGATAGGCCTTGTGGGTGTCCGTCGCCGAAAGGGAGTGGCCACAGCTGCTGGGGCAAGGGCGCAAGCTCGTCGTCTTGGTCTTTCTCCTCCTTGTCTTCCGTCTTCCCTTCTCGGGAGCCATGTCCTACGAGAAGCGTCGAGTTGATTGAAGTGTTTTCTTTTTGTTTGAAGTTGTCTTCGTCGTCGTCTTTCTTTTGCTCACTAGCCTGCTAAGGTTAGCAGGAGGTTGTGACGCAGTTAGCGTCGTCGAGCGAAAACCTGCGGAAAAGAAGAAAACTTCGAGGGTGAGTAGAAAAATGCCGGACTAGCATTCGCCAGCCCAGCAGTACGCAGGAAAATTTCTCTGTACGCTCAGTGTACGGAGCGAGCTCACCTCAGTCGAGCGATGCGACAACAGAGAAGTCCCGCGAAGTTCAGGTGTTTAAGCAAGGTGAAGGGCAAAAAAGAGGAAGATGGAGGGGCGCCCACCGCCTAAATACCCAGAGGGCGGGGCCTCTGGTGCGGCGGTGACGCCCCTGCCATAAAGGCGTGAGTATATTCCTTCAGGTAATCGCGCGGGGGCGCAATTCCCATAGCAAGTATGTTGCACCGAGTGAACCAAACTGAAAGGGAACCAATGTTGTGGAGAGACACAGCAGTGTTACTTCTGACTGTGGTGTAGAGATCCAAAGGTTATACGCTCAAGTTACTTCTGGTAGGGATTCTGGGGATCCTGATGAAACTGTCCTACAGCTGTATAATCCTGTATCGGCATGTCTTATTCCTTCTGAGAAAGCGCCCAGAAGACACACAACACATACAGTATGTCTAGCTGTCTGCATCATGTTGAGGTTTACTAGTGACCACCCAGGTCCCCCGATGTCCACCCAATCTAACATGTGTGGGAACAGTTTAGACATCAACCCAGTGCAGATCTGCAGTTACAACAGCTGTGATTTGATGTGCCAAAAAACATACAAGGGCTGTAAGACTCCATTTTAGATTAATGCATCGCTTGTAGTCAGGACCGAGGAGGTGCCCCACCATACCGACATGGCACCAACATTGTATCAGGGTTGACAACTTCATTATTTATTTGATCTGATATTGCAATCATTGCGATATAGTCAGTGGTTGGCAGGGGGAAAAAAGGACTTTTGAAGGTTGCCAAAAGATTTGACCATTTGTTTTACTATGCTTAGACAAGCTGAATCTAGCTAGCATAGTAGAGAGAAACTACTTCTGATGTTTGTTTTTAGTGCTTAGGATATCTGTGAAGTGGTGATAGCAAGCCAGAACAGTCAGGGGACTCTTATTTAGATCTTGTTTTGTGTTTTTGTGCCTCACTCTTTAGTGTTTGTCTTCAGTCTTTATTGTAAGTCACTGCACTCAGCCGCGAGGGACCCCATAGATATATCTAGATCCTTGATGGATAAAAAATAAACTGTTTCTCGGACAGTAACACAATGTTTTTGTTTCTTTCAAATATACTAAGATTGCATATTTTCTTACTACAGCCATTTAAATGAAGGTACTACATAGGACAATAGCGTAATGGTGGACAATAGCGTAATGGTTCATTGAGCTGCAATTTGCTATATAAGCATTTTCTAGAGTTTTTACAACCTCTAGCTGCCTCAGAACACTTTGACTTTTTCTTGTTCTTAGTATTGCAGTAAATGTTTGGTAAAACACATCCACCTTAGTTTTGTCATATGAGTTCTCCACATTGCAGTTTTAGTTTTATCCTGCTGAAATTATTATAATCATCGCTCTTCAGGAAGAGGTTGTCTCGGACTAAGTAATTATCAGAAGAATCAACGGTCTGTGATAGAAGTAGGATGGTGCATGACTTCTACAAAGTTGCTTTCTTCAAATGAACATTTTGTTGTTCTGTTTTTATATACCTGTGGACAATGTATGTGTTTTTTAAAGCTGTCAACATGCCAACTTCCATCCTTCTCTGCTTGTGCTTGCTGTCCCATGGTGCAGAACAAATTGGGATTAGGAACATCTCTTGTCTCCCTCCTCTTCTTCGTCGTATTGCCTTTGCTCATCACATTTTGAGGTAAAAATGTCAAACATACCCTATTTAACACCGTGGTATAAATTAAATGACAGCAGGCGTTGTTTTGCTCACTGTTTTAACATTGGGGCTTTGTGTTCCGATGTTAATGTGTTTGATATAAACAGTGTAAGTTACTGCGCTTGTTTTTTTATTTTATTGTTATTTTGCTCTTTGCTGTCACTGTAAAAGTCTAAGGTCAGAAGCTGCAGACTCATAGGAATAATGCCAGCTCAGAAAAAAAGACATGTTCAGACCCAAGGGCGAGCATCGTTTCAACATGTCACACACGTCACAATGCTGCATCAGGGATGCTGAGTGTTGCTTTGTTATAAGCCTGACATCTGTGTTGAAGGGAACATGAGGGAGACCATATATTGTGTCTTTAAACACATATAGTGCCACCCAGATGTAACTAAAGGATTTTAACAGGGGTCAGTATTAAGCTGACCTCTTTATCCTTAATTAATCTACTTATTCAGATTGAATAGTAATTTCACGGATTCTTTTCTTTTTCAGTTTACCCAATATTTCTGTGATCTTTATGATGGATAAATAAACAAAGCCATTAAGTGACAGAGACGTTAACTTAGTTGGTATGCCAAAGACACTACCATTTATTTAAAATAAATCACTAAATTAACACCATTACACTTGATTGACATGATTTCACTTTCTTTCAATTTAATACGTCAGCACACTTAAATTTAACACAACAGACTTCAATACTGGATGTTAAACATATTTAGTCTGAGGGCTCTTTAGCTTAAAATAGTTTCCAGCTTAGAATTGAGGGAAAAGGATAGGAGGACAGATGGAGAGATGGGTTAAAGGAAATTGTCTTGAGCATGTTACCAAAGTGACACTTCTCATCAGATTTCTGCTAAAATCCAGGTACGTTTGTAAACAGCTCTTTACCTTTCGACGACGAGTCTGATAAAGAGATGGCACCAGCCTGTAAGATGCACAGTCCTTCAGGCCCAGTTCGTCCGAACTGGTCATTCGTTTACGTTTTCAACGTCTCCTGGGTTCCGCTTGGTCATCAGAAAATATGTCAGCTCCTGGCCTCTGACTTCAAGATAAGCTTATTCCAGGAAGGAATAAACAAAGTTTTGAGCTTACGCTCGTTCGAAGTGGATTCATAACAGCATGTTATACAATCCTTAGCTGAATGACTGTCCTTGGCGGGTGACAGGCATTCATTCAGCTCTTTGGGACGTCTTCAAGTATTGAAGTTCCCAGAAACTAATCAGGAACTTTCTCGTTCCTTCCAAACTCTTGCAGACTCCAGCTGGATGACGAGTCCTTAGCATGTGACATGAGTTCACCCAGCTCTTTGGGAAAGGTTCACATCTCTTTGAAGTTCCCAGAAACTCTGAAGCGTTTCAGCAAAACTTAGAACTTAAAGAAGGATTTCAGAGAGGAGTGAGGCTTGTCTCTTTTTCATTGGTCCGTGGACCAGTCGAGCAATTCACTTGCCGTTATCACGACCCAAGGTTACAGCCAGAGCAGAGGGAAATTGTTTAGGAAAAAGACAGAGAAGCTGGAGTCGTTCTCATAAAAACAACGGATTAACTGTCTTCTTATTTCTAAACAAAACAGTCGGGTCTCTCTGACCCGAGACTTCAACTTTAACACAGCAGTGAACACCGTTTAACTCCTACAGAATAACACAGCTTAAAAGCACACATCATGAAAATGACAAAAGTTATTCTTTTGATCACATCAGCCTAAAATCAAAGATAGAAATAGTCTCTTTTGGTGACTATGTTCTCAGATTACAGCTAATGGAATGATTTTGTGCTAAATGTCTTGCTTTACTGAGAGGTCAGTAAAGGTCATCTCTGGAACAGTTCAAAAGTACACAGGTGTATCAAAGTGGACATGGTCATGCCCACTACAGTGTCAAGACATAAAACTTAGATGGGGAAAAGTTCCTGTTTTTCCTCATAGTTCAGATGCTATAGGAGTGACAGAGCTCAGCAATATTACGCAAAATTCACATGATGGCATTTTTAGTCTAAATGTATACATTATGTCTTGCCTAAACCAAGCCTTTAGGATTAGTTTCATATTGTATCATATTGAAGAATTAATACATTGATGGTTTCATTAGTAATGTATTATTTCCTGAACTGAACTGTTGTGGTCTGGAATGAATTGTAGATATTTATTATTTGAAATGTGTTAAAATAGTTTATAATAGCATCAGATTGTATTCATCTGTTCATATTTTTTTTGATTCTGGTCAGGGTCAAAAGGAGCAGGTGCCAGCAGTCGTAAAACAAGATGCACGAGGCGAAGCCTTGACAGGTCACCCGTCCATCAGGGAATGCTAATGCTGAAGACATGCAACCATTCATGCTCATCCTCTGACCAAGGGACAATTTAGAGTCACCATTTAACTCAACATGCACGACCGTGGACTGTTTTGAACATACATGAGTTTTCTCAAGGAGTACCTGGAGAAAACTCGTGAATGCACAAGAAGAGCATGCAAACTTTACAGCAAAAATGTCCTGATGCATGAACAATAATCCAGGTAGAAAAGTCTAACAAGGTCAAGTCAGGTCATCTTCAGCAAAGAAGAATCCGCCCAGGTGACCTGACTTAACCTTGTTAGATCTACAGGGGAAAGCCCCGAGCTGGGCTCAGGATGTTCTTGCTGCAAGGCAAGAGTGCTAACCATGTAGCCCTGAATGATCTTTAGGATCTGTCATATTAGGGAGTGTTTTACCTCTGCAAACTAACAAACAAATAACGTTTTTAACTTGGCAAATTTCATTTTTCTCTTTGGAAAAGACAACAACTTTGTTACTTGTAATAGATGCATGAACAGAACAACCAGTTCAAAAACATTATCGCTCTCTGAAACTCTCCACATGGAGTTTTTCTGGTGTCAAGAGGACTAAAAATATGCACAGCTTAGCTTTAAACATTTGTGACCAAGCAAAAAAAAGGGCATTCTCGGATTAGGAACAGTACCGGTACTGACCCAAAGCTTTGGCAGTACACTCAGCTCTTTTGCTTCTTGTCACTAAACAAATGAACAAACAGGAGGTTTTCTATGGATGACAGTGTACACTTGTACTATACTGTACATAGCATAGCACATTACATCTTCACTGAATGGACAAGAAAACCTCATAGTGAAATCCCAACCACGTTAGCACATAAGCTGAATGAGACTTTTAATTGCCATCTTTAAATGTTCCCAGGACAGTCAGGTTCTAGTTTAACTTGAGTTTACAGCTGCTCTCAGAGTTGTTTCTGTTTATTCATGACTTTTTAAACTGCAGGTTTATTGTTGGCGAACAAGGACACAAACAGCTTATTTGCTTCGATGGGGGTAATTCAACTTAAATGCACAAGCAGGAGCACAAAGCTGCAAGATACACATACAATCATTGCTTTTAGTTAAATCTATGCTTAAAATCTTCTTTACGTCGTCTTTTTTCTCAACATTTAGATTGACAGTACAGTTAGTTACCATAAATACAGGAAGTAATCTTAATGTAGATTTTCCTTTAGTTTACCTCCAGAGAGCTTTTTGTGAGTTTGCATGAACAACCTGTCCCTGAACTCTAAGTTCCAGTTGTCAGATAGTTTTATTTTTATTTGCAGCCAAACGTTCTTATTTGAGTCACATGCCTAATGCTGCCTGATATATGAGCAAGGCGATGACCAGTAAAGCTGAATCAAAGCTGCAGAGCAGATTATGCTGAAAACAAGGTTTCCTAATGACCTCTAAGCAACTTGGACTTTTCTACCCAGCCTTCAAGTCAGTTCAGTATATTTTCAACTCACAGTGAGATATCCGGTGTTTCTGCTGTGGCAAACTAATATCTGCACAATAGACTATTTTACATGATCCACATATCAATACATTCCAACAGGAAGTTAAAATATGAGAACCTTTTGCTGTAGGGACATTTTTGTACAGAATAAAATGTATTATATCAATAGTTTATTGGCATTCGTTTATTAATTAGTACTATAATGTGAGGGAGAATGTTTGCAGACAGCTGTGGATTACATTAGCATGTTTTGGTGTACAGGTATGTGTACATTTTTATAAATACCCATTTTCAGGTAGAGGAGAAAACAGATTGAAGTATAGGTTTTCTTTCCAAGTTTGCTGTAAACAGACAGAGGATCCCTTAAATACACTGCTGGAGTTTTATTGTAGAGAAACTCGGGATGGTGATTTGTTGTCCAGTGTCATAGAGTGAAGAGGGATAATTGGAACTGGCCTCCATTTGTCCATTGTGAGCATAACTTGAAAAACAAGTGCGGTAATGACTTTCATTTTGGTGTGTGGCTACATCTAGGCATAAGAAAGTTTCCTTTTGAGAATTCGGTTGCCACATCAAAATCCAAGATGGCTTCCAGTGCCATCATATATGTTTGTTCGTGTTGGGAGCCGGTTTACTAAAAACTACGTAATGTGCCCATGTCAAAATCCAAGATGGCCATCACCAAATATACTGCATGTAAACCAATCGCCCCAATCATTTAAGGAGAGTATGCTTTCTAGTTTTTATTTATTTATTATTAATATTTTACAGTACTGTAGTTTCTTCAAATTATTGGGTCAAAAATAAGCAATGTACTGACTTTCATTTTGGTGTGTGGCTGCATCTAAGTGTAAGAAAGGTCACTATCAAAAGTTGGGTTGCAGTGTCAAAATCCAAGATAGCCACCAACATACATACAAGTGACTACCCCGATCATTTGAGGAAACTACATGCTTTTTTTATACAGCTTAAAAGTACAGTTTCCTCAAATGACTGGGGAGGCAATAGATTAATCTACAGTGGCCAAGTCCACCATTGGCCACCCACTAGCTCCACCATTGTGAAAGGGAGTTCAGTGTAAAGATTGACAGTCAAATCTTTCATGCACATTTGTTAGCTGTGGTGAACTCTGCAGACAATGTTGTAGAAAGTACCTGAATGTGACACTTCAGTGAAAGCACAAGTTGCTTACCATAAAATTACTTTGGTAAAAGTTAGTCTCCTTTAAAATTATTACTTTGAGTAAAAGTCTTAAAGCATCTGACATTTAACGTACTTAAGTATCCAAAGTAAATTTATCATATAAAATGTACTTAAAGTAAGAGTATTATGTAAAAGTGAATGGTTAGAATTTCCAAAACATTTATTGGGTGCAATATCCAATGACAAACACTTGTAAAGTTTGAACTGAACAATGAAAGATTGCTCTTTAAAAAGTCTGATTCTAATGAAGTATATTATTTCAACCTTTATTAATCTTTATTAACACAGCTGTTGTGTAGTTGGCTTGTTTACTGGCTCGGTGCTGTTTGGTTATGGCTTGTTTCTTCCTGAATTTAATAGTTACTATGCTCTTGAAGGCACCATGGCTGTTCCAACGCTAGTGAATGCAACGTTCTGTGTAAAGTGCAGAGCTCAGTTGGAGGTTCTTTTTTTCTCTCCCAACACGGATGGACCCTTGTTGTTCAAACTTGTCTGTGCTTTACTGTTTTACTGCTGTGCAAATACCAGAAGAAACACAGCCAATAAATCACCCTAAACTTGATAGTTGTCTCCTCTTTCTATAATGGGAAGAAGACTAGTGGCCCGACAACTCCATATCTTGCTGCTCTAACCTGTTAATGTCCTGGAGAACACCAAACCTCTCCTTTTTAGCAGTTACCATTTCACACCTATCAGGAATTTACAGTGGTTCCACTGTGAGTCAACAAAGACCTGTTGTAACGATTGATATCTGCGTGTGCATCTAGTTGTTCCCAGCGGGAACGCAATTTTCACACAAGCGGCGGGGAAGGGGCTGGGTTTGGGATTGAGAGTGTCAGTGAGGGAGAGCGAAGGGGCAGCGTGAAGTCACAGACTGGGAGAAAAACAGGCATTGCCCATTCAGATTTCTTCTTCTTCTTCTTTCTTCCGGCACTGGACGAGGCAGCAGCCTTTTCTTTTCGCTCCTTCCCTCCCCGACCTTCCCCACCCTGCGCGGCTTCTTGTCTTGTCTGCAGCTCCTCAGGAAAGCACCTCGAACGCAAATTGAGATGGATTGGGTTTCATGGGCGATAAATTCTATTGACAAGATTTTTTTCTACAAAAAGGCAAGGCACGGGGGAGCCGGCCTGTCCCCCGCAGACTCACCCGGGAGAATACGTCATGGATTCCTGGGGCGGATGGAAGGTGACGCGTCTCTCAGTGCTCTGTGGAAGACGTGGAGAATTTGGATATAATTGGATTTATGATGGCAGGCGCTTTGCTTTTTGGCAGTTGTGGAGCACTGGCCTATCGGAAAATGAGGGAAACTTCAGCAGGACTTAATGCCATGTCGGAGCACCCGAGTCAAAGTGTAAGTCTGATCCGCACCGTGACCTCCATAAATCAGCTGTTTTACTAGCTAATCCGGAAGGTGGACACAATCTCTGAGGATCGCAGACCACCCGCACGGCTTGGGACTCTGGACGCTGTACTGGTCAACATCTGAGGGGTTACAGCTTGGATCAGTGAAAAAGTTCCCGAATTGGATCATATTTGGATCAGAGTCGCCCTTACAGGACTCAAGGCTACAGAAATTACACTGTGTTCCTGAAGTGAAAAATATTTACGTTATCTCTATCTGACTTCCCAAAACAGCCTTGGATAGGCTGGATATCAAATTTCTCCTGAGACGTGTTACTGAGGACAACAGCTGCATCTATAGCTCCCTCCTCCCTGGAGAACTTTTCTGTGAGCGTTATCGGAGGCCGGCTGGGTACATCTTCAGAACTGTTTGCTATCTGAAAATGGCTCATTGACAGAAATCTCACTGCCTCGTCATCAAAATGCATGTGATTTGTCCTAAATATGCTTTCTGGTAGAGTTTTTTGATTTCTCATATGGTGTCTAAACAGGCAAGATGTGAAAGATCTTTTTTGAAATACCACAACTTATCCTCATGTATCTCCCCCTTTTTTCATATCTAAGATTGTGGCGGCGCGGTTTAATTACTGCTGCGGCTTCGTGCACTCGTCCCATCTTAAGACGGATGTGCGTAATCAATTACAGTATGTTGTTTTGTGCCCCGGTGCAATGAGAATGTCAATAAAGATATATTCTATTCTATTCTATTCTATTCTAATTTTATATAATAGGCACAAATACTAAAGCCCCTTTCATAAAACAGCTCAATCCGGCTCTGATGCGTGTTCAGTCCTCCAACGAGCATTCATAAAAAACACGAACGCACATTGCCGGGTTAATTTTACTCGCCTCTGATCCGCCCCTGATACGCGAGCAGAGGTAGTATTAAGCCCGGATCTGTCGACTTGTGAAAGGTGTCGGGCTGCTGCGGCTTCAAACTGATTTGAATAATGACGTATTCTCCCGGCGCCCACTGTCGCGCTCTATTTAGATGTGTAAACAAGAACATGACATTTGTATTTCGCTTGCGCATCACTCGCTATTATTCGCCGAATCTTTTTCTTTTTTTATTGATCATCACGGAAATGTCTAATTGGGGTGATGCAGAGACCCGTGTACTACTGTCTCTGCGCGCAGAGGAGGAAATTAATAAGGGACTTACCGGTACAGTGAAGGATGGGGCCCTTCTGGAGCGGATTGATGCGAGAGCAAAACAAAAAAACCAAAAAAAAAACCTACAAAAACAAAAGCATTCGGATAAGCACAACGATGTTCGCTAGCGTCGCCATGTTTGTTTACAGACAACTCTGCGGTCCCACGTTAAACACGCAGGCACCGCGTCCTCTGAGCTGCACATTTTCACCACGCCTCTTTTCAACCCGCGCTGCAAATCGCTTTGTGAATACTCCATTGAGGGCGGGCCGTGGCCGGATTCAACTTTGTTTTATGAATGACCCGATGGGGATTAAAGCCGGACTGGTCTGTGCGGCAATTGCGCGGATCTGACTTATGAAATCATTTCCCTTAACCTTAAGATGGTTAAGGGAAATGTATTGCAGTAAAAGTGAGTCCCTAGAAATGTAAATAACGACGTAAAGATACATCAAAATTCTACTTAAGTACAGTAACAAAGTATTTCTATTTTGTTACATTACAACACTGCGTGCAGAAGGGAGCAGTTAAAATAAATAAATAAAAACAAACAAACAAACAAAAAACAACAACAGAGCTTTTTCAGCCACATTTTAGAAGAGTACATTAATGTTCAATTACCTAAATGTGTCAGAGCAAATATCCATCCATCTATTTTCTTTATTCATTTGTCATTCCTGGGTGCTGGTGCCTGTCTCTACCAACTGTGAGAGGCGGGGTGCACCATGGACAGGTCGCAAGTCCATCACAGGGCCGAACCATTTCCACTCTCAATCACACTTAGGGACAATTTAGGGTTATCATTGAACCAAACAAGCATATTTTCAGTCTGTGAGAGGAAACCAGATTACCTGGAGAAAACTCGTGTGCACGGGAGAACATGCAAATGCCACACAGTGAGTCCTGAAGGCCAACCTGTGACCCTCTTGCTGTGAGACAACAGCTCTAACATCTGCACCGCCACGTTGCCTCAGAGAAAAGGGGAAAATTAAAAACCATAAGACTCTACTGTAAAAAAAAAAAGGAGTAAAATGATAATGATACTCTATTATAAACTCATTTTGAAGGAGTTTAAATGTCCTCCAGTCTTCGTTAACAATGGTTATGCTATAGCCTGAAAATATAAAGTAAAATAAAAATGAAGCTTTAAGAAAAGCTAAGACCCAGTTGGCAGTGACACTCTCTTTCCTGCCACCAGCACAATAAGGCAACAGGAAGCTGGCCAAGCACCAGCTCTCAGCACAAATTGTAAGGGACTAACTAGCAGCACGAAGGCGGCACCACCACATGGGCTTTGCTACATCTCTCACAGCTTTGAGCATGAATAAATGAACACCGCAAGATCCATCCACATTTTCCTTAGCCCCCAGGCATTGAACCAGAATATTTTGACACCTGCTACAATCCTTCATTATCCTTGTCTTTCATGCATTATTTCACAAGTTAAAAATAGTTTAATTTGTGAGAAATTCCAATGAGTGAAAGAAACGAAGCCTTCTTGTGATTGACAGCAAATAGTGCCAGCTGAGGGGATTATTCTTGGTTAAGCTGCTCTGACTGCAGTTCCCACAACTAAATTACTCAACAGGTCACAGTTCACTTCTGAGAAAACAAAATGGTCTTCCAAAAGCAAAGGAGGATGAAAAAAAAAACATTTAGTGCTTGATTAGGGCTTAACGTGACAGTTCAGATCTTTTGAAGTGAAGTTCTGTTCAAAGGTTAAAACAGTCAATATCTTACCTGTTTGGGATAACTTTTTGAACAACCTCAGTTTGGAGAAATAGAATTTAAAATCTCACCACACACACATATATGTATATACAGGTATTCCCCGATTTACGAGCGAGATCCGTCACAAGGTGGCGCTCGTAAACCGGAAATCTCGTAATTTGGAACGGCCGCCATTTCTCTCGTAAACCCGGAAGTCCGCTCGTAAATTTCGCCAGCGCACCTAAAAACACTCTATTTTCATCTAAAAACTACTTTTGAGTGCATAAAAATGATCGGAAACGTGTGTTTATATGCTTAACTTGCTAACTGTAGTGAAAAAACACATGAAAACTCAGTATTTTTTTCGTTTTTTCCAAAAATTCAACCCGGAAGTCCGCTCGTAAATTTCGCCAGCGCACCTAAAAACACTCTATTTTCATCTAAAAACTACTTTTGAGTGCATAAAAATTATCGGAAACGTGTGTTTATATGCTTAACTTGCTAACTGTAGTGAAAAAACACATGAAAACTCAGTATTTTTTTCGTTTTTTCCAAAAATTCGCAGCTCGTAAGTCTGGGACCTCGCAGATCAGAGCGCTCGTAATTCGGGGACTACCTGTATATATATATATATATATATATATATATATATATATATATATATATATATATATATATATATTATATATATATATATATATATATATATATATATATATATGTATATATATATATATATATATGTATATATATATATATATATATATATATATATATATATATATATATATATATATATATATATATATATATATATATATATATATATATATATATATATATATATATATATATATATATATATATATATATATATATATATATATATATATATATATATATATATATATATATATATATATATATATATATATATATATATAATATATATATATATATATATATATATATATATATATATATATATATATATATATATATATATATATATATATATA
>JBBPBX010008271.1:48440-59566 GCA_038048925.1 Garcialebias charrua | reverse complement strand
TTAAAGGACAACACCCACCATGACAGTAACAATTCACCATATTGGACAATTACTGTAATTTAATATGATGTCTATTTTCATTTTTGCATTTGGGCCAGGCGAGGGTTAAAAAAAAAAAAACAGTCCCGAATGAATCCGGAAACCCGGCCGAAGAGTGCCGAAGTGTGAAGTGACTTCAGTTACGTCTCCACCCAGAAGGCAGGAGTGAGTTTCCATGGAGGTTTATGAGAGTGGGAGTTAAAACTGCATATTTCCTGGTGCATTTGTGTGTACATATGGACCAGCGCTCTGTTTTTATTTATTATTTATTTTATAACACCGCTGCGGACCGTTGCTGCTCTCACTCCTCTGCCCAGAGGAGCAAGCCGCGCGTCTCTGGCTCCTCGTTCCGCTGGTCACCTTTGAAGTTCCGAATTCGTGCCGACTCAGGGCTCTGCTCCGTCCCAGCCTTGTTGCGGGGAGCACGGGGGAGCACGCGCGCAGAGCTCCGCTGCGCGGCTGCCTTTCTGTACTCCCGACCTGTCTGGTCACGGGGGGAGAGAATAAAAAGCCGATGCGGAAATTAATGAATTTGTCGCGATCAAGCGAATTAAACTAGTATGTCTACGTGGATGCTCGCTCAGAATATGATAGACATCAGTGAGCGACAGCAGGATTAATCAACAGGCAGCTTTAGGGAATATTTAAAAATGCTTCGCTTTTTTTTTTCCTCGCTCAGAGCAGCGGTCATGGAAGTTGATGAATGCTTATTATAACTCCGCCTGTAACTCCAAGGCGGTCACTTTCGTGATGTGAATGCCCATATATGGAGAGGAGCAGATTTTTCCTGGAGCTTCTGCTAAAATCTGCTATAAATCATGAAATAACACATTTAGCGTTATTTCTCTACAATATAAATAAACGCTCCTGTATTATTTTTAAATAAACTAATAAATATTAATGGCGATGCAATTTGAAAACATGGTGGGTGTTGTCCTTTAAGCTTTGACTGCTTATATAGTTATTTTAACAGACACAAACAAATAAAAGGGGCAGAAGATCGGAGCTGAAGGAGTGTTTGTCCTTTCATGGTCGTCAAAGAACATTAAATCCCTCTCTGACATGTTTGCTTTGGGATCTCACCTGTTTGGGTCGGTGGTGGCACGGGTCTGCTGAGTGCTGCGACAGAATGAACATCCATTTGGGCGATGGCTCGATGCCTGGCAGTATAGTCCCATCTGAAGCTTAACTGAACTTTGTTTTACCTCTTTCAAGGCCGGTCAGCTCGCAGTGAAATGGTCGTGTGCTACTGGTGTAGTGTGGCAATCCATGTTGCCATATTTTTGGATAGTATGGCAAGTCATGTTGCCATATAATTGGATTGTGGCCAAAAGCCCGATACTGACCCTGCCCACCCATTCAGCACATCATGTCTCTTGTATTTATTCTGCAATGGAGGTACTTTTTAAAACTTTTTCATTCTTTTATTATTTTTATTCTTTTATCCTGTTTAATATTCTAGTTTGTATGAATGAATTTGTTGGCTGTCTCACTACTATTACCATTACTTGCTGTAAATGAAGTGCCCCTCGGGGACCTAATAATAAAGTTGAGTTGAGTTGAGTTGAGTTGAGTTATCATGGCCCAGCCCGCCCCAAATTCAGCGGGCAGGGCTGGGCTTCGAGCCCGGATTAGAAAGGACAGTTCTAACTTGTTAATGTTCAACATGTGAGGACTGAGAGTTATAAAGATGAAGAGCTGCAGCTGAGTACAACGGTTAGTGTTCTATCACGTCCTAATCAACACTGTGACCAGATTGCATCAGAGGAGTATTGTTCATCCCCTTTGTAAGTATTTTGCCATTTTTAAGTGGCCTGGCCATTCTATTTGTTGTAAGGGACAAAAAAGGTTAGGATACTTTAAATCTTCCTTTTGATTGAACATCAAGGATTTCAAAACTTTTGTGAGTTTCACAAAAACAAACAAACAACAACAACAACAACAACAACAACAACAACAACAACAACAACAACAACAACAACAAAAACACACAACTGCCCACACCTGTACCATTTTTTAGGTGGAGATTGGGTACAGGACATCATTCAAACCTCATTATATAATATTTATCATTCATTCACATGTGAAATACTTTCAATTATGTATTTTACATTCCATACACATCACCATTTTGAGCTCACTCATGCACCAGTAAGCATATCAGGGGCACCAGTGGGCTAAAGATGCTCCTACGGCAGGTGAAGAACTGAAAGTTATGCACCATAACTCATGTTCCCTGAAGTAAGGGAACGAGGTGCAACATACTTGCTATGGGAATTGCGCCCCCGCGCGATTACCTGAAGGAATACATTCACGCCTTTTACGGTGGGGGCGTCACCCCGCACCAGAGGTACCGCCCTTTAGGTACTTGGGCGACTGACGCCCCTCTATCTTCCTCGAAAATTTGCACTTCACCGAGCTTTCAGCATTAAAAAGGGCCAGCTATGTTGCACCTCGTTCCCTTCCTTCAGGGAACATGAGTTATGGTGCATAACTTTCAGTTCCCTTTCAGTTCGGTCTCTCGGTGCAACATACTTGCTATGGGAACGTAATTCATTCACGCCCTTGAAATGCTCAGTAAAATGCCTGTTAGTGTGAAAACGTCTGCCATTGACCAGAAGGCATCTCAAAGCTACTTTCTATTGTGTATTAGAAAGAACAGCCTGAGTGACGTCACACGCAGTAACATCCAAACTGTAGTACTTTGCAAAAGTGTTTAAAGAGCTCCAGTTCGCAGTAGCACAAATGTCTGCAACTGACACGCCCTTGAACAATGACCAGGAAGTGGCCAAGCCCCTGGTTGAGTGAGCATGGACTCCAGGGGGCACTTGTTGACCCTTGCTACCGTAAGCCCTCTTGATGGCCTCCGTCACCCAATGTGAGAGGCGCTGTCTTGATAGGGCCTTTCCTGTAGCAGGTGCGGCAAAGCAGACAAACAGTTGGGTTGTTTTCCTCCATTTGGCTGTCCTCTGCATGTAGGTGTGCAAAGCCTTCACTGGGCAGAGAGCCTGTAGCCTTTCCTGTTCCTTGGTAAGGACAGGAGCAGGTGGAAAGGAGGAGAGATCAAAGTCCAGATTCCTATGGTTGCAGGGTCAGGACCTTGGGAGTATATGCGGGATTAGGCCTTAGTGTGACCTTTGACCCGTCAGGGGCGAATCTGGTACACATTGGGTGTACAGATAATGCATGGAGGTCACCCAAGCGTTTCGCCGAGCAAAGAGCCAGGAGAAGAGCAGTTTCATAAGATAGAAGATTTATCTTAATCTCGCTGAGAGGCTCGAATGGTGGGTCGCAAAGAGCTCCCAAGACCAGACCAAGATCCCAACCAGGGGTCAAGTTCCTGCTGGGCGGCCTAGTTCGAAGCACACCCTTCATATATTTCATTATGATTGGGTGTGCTCCAGGGGTCCTGTGTCCCCAGCCCTTGTGACAGGCAGAGATAGCTGCAAGGAACACCTTAATCGTGAATAGGATCAACCCTTTTCCAGTAAATCCTAAAGGAAGGTTAAAAGTTGAGCCAGGTCGCAAGCTTAAGAAATAATATTTCTTTCTGAGCACCAGGCTTCGAAGATACGCCATTTCTGTGCATATAGAGATTGTGTTGACCCGGCACGGGCATTTTGTATAGTTATCACCACGTTCTCAGGCAAACCCGACGCCATCAGTCTGTCTTTTTCGGCTAACAGGCTGGAATTAATTCCAGAACCTGGCCTAAACAGCTGGGCTGTGACTCCCTGTGTGAGACTTTGAGAGTCCACCAAGTTGGAGAGCGGGCCTCCACGTTGATGTGTTAACAGACTTCTCGGACCAAGTCTCCTCGAAGACAGATAGTCTATTAATTTTATTAGAATGAGTTGGAGTAGGAAAACTACTGTTTCCCTCCAAAACAGGTTTTTCTATTGAGTCGAGGGGATGCTGTTTCTGTAAACGAGCAGACCTCCTGACTATAATTGTTGTCCCCCCAGGTGGGATACCGTGTGAGGACAAAGCAGATGCAGCCTTGTGAGGAAAATCACGTGCTGCACTTCCACTGTTCGAGCCTTGTGTGTCCTTCATGAATAATAAAGGAGCAACAGCGATGTGTGAACGTGGGGATGATCCTTTGTGGCTGGCAGACTCAAGGTAATTTGTTGATAAGGAGCCTAGTTTCCTTTCAGAATCAGGAGGAAAAACCTGGTTCAACTCTGTTCCTTTTACACGTACAGAAGCGTGATCACAGCCGCTTATCAGAGGGTGTGAAAAATGTGTCTGCTTTGGGGCGTCCGACGTGTTCTCCTGTGGTGTGAGCATGTCACATGGTTGTCTGTCTAGTGTACTGTATTAGCCGGCCCCTTGCTCCTAATGGAGCGGGGGCTGGAACACGTGCCCTTTCCCACCTGCTTTAGCGAGAGGTGTAGGGTCTGTTCACAGATGCCTCTGGGTCTGCCTTTTGGAGACAGGTTCAAAGGCACCCTGCTGGGGCTTATTGAATAGGCTAACACCCCATGAGCCATGAGGGAGGGGGATGTGGCCCTCCCTTTATGACAGCTGACAGGCCAGAGGCTTGTACTGTTGACTTTATTTGTGTTGGTGTGTTGTTGTTTTTTTTTCTTCAATAAAACAGGGATGTGCTGTTTTATGAGTTTATTCGTGCTTACGTGCAACGACATACATGATTTGATGTCACTCACAGCAGGAAAAACATGGTTTGTGCATGCAACATGGTTATCAGCTTTTTGTACTTTGTTACAAATAAAGTCTGACCAAGGATCGAACACTCCTGTTACCACGCGGGCAGGAGGTCGTTGAAAAAGTAAACGTGAACCTGGTTCATCAGGCACGTTTTTGACGAGTGTCCCGGTTCGCCGAGGAGACCCTGTGCCTGCTCGCTTGGCGTGGGACAAACCTGTTTTTAGTCCATGCGTGCTCGGAGCGAGGTTGGTTCGGCGGGGGTCTCTGCCGAAGGCTCCTCCTCGTATGTTGTCCGCTTCTGCGGTGGTGCACGCGTCGTCGAGCGGTGCCGCGGCTGTGCAGGTCTGCTTCCAGCAGGCTCTCTGGGTGGGGCGAAACTCCGACGAGGGATGCCCACCCTGAGAGCTTCAGCCTGCCTGCGCCTTTGGTCCAGCTTGGTTTGGATTTGCTCCAAAGTCTGGCCAAAAAGTCCCTCCGCTTCTATCGAGTGGTAGAGAAAAGGCACCTTTTGTCCTTCTGGTAAATCCGTCAGCGTCATCCACAGGTGGCGGAGCGCGATGACCACTTCCGCCATACCTTTGCCCTGAAGCCACAGCAGCTGTACCCATCATACGAAGGACAAAGTCTGTAGCTCTGCGGGCTTCGTCCAGTAGTTCGGCAGCAGCTTGCTTATCCGAGGTTTCCTGCAGTTGTTGGAGTTTTTCTGCGAGGTAAGCCTGTATCATCACTGACGCGTTCATGGCGCGCACCGCGAGTCCTTGAGCTCTGTAGCACTTTTCGAGAAGCGACGCTGAGGCTCTGCAAGCTTTTCTGGGGAGTGTCGGCTTTGTTCCAGATGATCTGGGAGCTAGGTGGGCCGCTAGCGTGTCCTCAATCTGAGGTGCATTAGCTATTCCCACCTGCTCCATGCCCTCCACGTCGAGGAATTGTGAGAGGTGGAGAAGCATGGACGCTCGTGGCTGGGGCCAGGTGCGAGTCAGTTCCGTGAGGAAGTCTGGGAACACGGGCATCCTTTGCCTTGTTGTAGCCTGTTGCTTTGAATAAAAATAGTTCCCCGCCAGCCTCGTGACCTGTTGGCGAGGTGGGGGTTCCGGCCAGGGGATGTTCAACGCGTCCGCCGCTCTGTGGCACAGGTCGAACAGAGCCGGGATGGAGAAGTCAGTTTCAGGGAGTGCAGGTATCGAGGTCCTAGGGAGGTCCTCTCCCTGTTCCTCGATCTCGAGTTCTGGTTCCTCCGCCGAAAATTCGCCCGAGGCTGAGATGGAGATCTCGTCTTCATTCATCATGCCTCTGGTGTCGAACTCGACTGTTAGGTCCCCCATGGTGACAAGCGGGTCAGGGCTGTCACCCCATTCGACGTGCGTGCTGTCGTGTAGTGCCATGTGTTCGAGCTCTGGCGTCGAAGTGAGGGTCTCCGTGGTGTCCGGGTCCTATGGACCAGCTATGTCTCCCATGGCTTTAGCCATGAGGTCCACGCGCTGCTGCAGCACCGCGTCCAGCATCTGGCTGCAGTGTGGGCAAGAGTCGGGCACGTCCAGAGCTTGTTGTGCATGAAATATACCTAAGCAGACTGGACAGGCCTCGTGGGTATCCGTCGCTGCCAGGTAAAATCCAAAGCCGCTGGGACAGACGCGCGAGTTTGGGCTCGCCGTCCCGCTGGCTTTCCTTTGAAGTTTAGTCTTTCGCTTCCCTTTCTCCGGAGGCATGTCCGAGACAAGGCGAGCGAGACCTTCCAGAATCCTTTTTCTTCTTTGTTCGAGAGTCTCCTCCATCGTGTCGCTTTCGCTGGCTAGCTCGCTAAGCTAGTGTTAGACGAGGTAGCGGTTGTGACGCAGTTATAACTCCGTCGAGCGAAGCAACCTGTAGGAGAAAGGAGAGAAGAAAACCTCGAGGTTATAGAAATGTGCTGGGCTAGCTTTCGCCAGTCCAGCAGTATGCAGGGAAAATTCTCTGTGCGCTCTGTGTAGGGAGCGAGCTCACCTCAAGTTGAACGATGGAGCAACAGAGAAGTCCCGCGAAGAGAGGTAGTTCAGGTGTTTGCGAGGTGAAGGGGAAAAAAGAGGAAGATGGAGGGGCGTCAGTCGCCTAAGTACCTAAAGGGCGGTACCTCTGGCGTGGGGTGACGCCCCCTGCCGTAAAAGGCGTGAATGTATTCCTTCAGGTAATCGCGCGGGGTTGCAATTCCCATAGCAAGTATGTTGCACCGAGAGACAGAACTGAAAGGGAACATTAGTTTCCCTTTAAACAAAATTAAACGAGAGGCAGATGTTTTTCATCTGAAACTAAACTGCTATTAACTTTAAAGATTACCAAATAGTTACTTTTTGACTGCACTGGCATGAGCAGTTTTCAAAAACATAATAAATAAAAAAAATTCAAGTCTACACATTGCCCATTGCTAAAGGTCCAAACAAATTTGTAGTACAATCTGTTAGTATTTAGAGTATGGATAACTATCAGCTACTACCACACTAAATTGTAGCTCAGTATCTGTAGAAATGGATTGGTTGTAGCCATTTTTGTATTCACCATGGTCAATTAGCTGTAGAGGTTATCTTGCATTGGGTTGACTCCATGAGTTAAACATGTCTAAACAAGCCTTCAAGGATTACTCACAGAGAGTTTCAGTACAATCTGCTCAGTTGTTCATGAGATATTTTCCTAACGGACAAGGATGTGCACACAAGCACAGGCAATAAAGTTGACAGCTTGCTTATCATGACATATGAAATATCAGATCTAGGCCACTGAGATGTAAAATATTTATTTATATGTACTTCTGTTTAAGTATTATTATGCTCACAAAATACATTTTAGTGGTCATTGTAGAGTTTTGGTAGATGTGGGAAAAAATGTATTTTATTTATAAATATTAATTCTAATTCATGTTTATTCAGAAAGCAATACACATAAAATGAACAGCTCAAGGTTTTAATTGAACTGACATTTAGTGTGACCACCCTCAAAACAACATGGTATTAAAATTCAACAGTTTTTTGTTTTTGTTTGTTTGTTTGTTTAAGAAAGTAGCTTTTTCCACATTTCTTAGAGAACAAACTACAAATCCTCTGTGGAAGTCTCTGGCTCAGCTCCATCTGCCTTTTCACATCATCTCAGATACATCCAGTGATGTTGAGGTCAGAGCTCTGAGTGGGACATATAATTTCCAGGACTTTTGAGTGGAAATGAAAAAAGTTTCCCCGTTTTTGTTTTTTCATAATGACCCACAACGAGAACTTATTGACATGGTCATTCCATTTTACTGTGAAACATCTGATTAATACAAAGTACATACCACAGTAAAATATTTTCATCTATCACCCATTGACAGTAAATCATGATCAGATCATGTTCCAGTCCAGTGGGGGGCAGGGTGGAGGCCTGTGAGTATGCAAATTAGTACGACTCTAAACACTTATATGAAGAACATCATAACACTGAATATATGCAGTGAAACTCACACATATGTATCTTATCTAAACATGAAGATTAAAAAATACACTTTTACTTTGGGCAGACAAGATCTATAATACTGTAATAATAAGCTGATGCTACTCTGCCTACCTTTTTGTGGATTTTGCAATATTTTGCCCACATACATATCTACAACTGTAGTTTATAGAAAAGATTTGCAAAACTCAATAATATGAAAATATTTTGTGACTTTAAACATACAAGTAATGAAGTGAGTATTTTTATTAATTAATTTATGTATGCCACTCTTCTCCAGGTCTAAACTTTCTCTTGTTGTCAGGCCCTGAAACCAGCACAATCTATTTTAAGTAGGAAGTGGTCTCCAGCTACAAGTACAGTACTGGGTGTACACATGAACGATAACCTCAGCTGGACCAATAACACCACCAGCCTGATCAAGAAAGCTCATCAGAGACTCTACTTCCTCAGGCGACTGAGACGTGCTGGTCTGAGAAGCTCATTCCTCACCTCGTTCTACAGGTGTGCAGTGGAGAGCATCCTGTGCTCCAGCATCAACGTGTGGCATGGAGGCTGCACAGTTGCAGAGAGGAAAGCTCTACAGAGAGTGGTGAAGGCTGCACAGAGGTCTGTTGGAGTCAGTCTCCCCACCATCACAGACATTTACACCTCCAGATGCAGGAAAAGAGCCACCTGCATCATGAAAGACCTCACTCACCCAGCACACACACTCTTTGCCCCACTCCCCTCAGGATGGAGGTTGAGGAGCATCAAATGTAGAACCACTAGACTGAGGAACAGCTTCTACCCTGAGGCTGTTAGACTCATGAATGAATAAATAAAAATAAAATAAAAATAAACACTGCAAAATATCACATCATGCTGATGCTGATCTGTTTTTCTTGTTGCTGTGTTCATCTGTGTTCATCTGTGACCATCTGCTCATACAGACTCATGTTCGTGCTGCTGTTTATAATGATGTTTTTCCACTATATTAGGGCTTAGTGTATTACTAGTTGATGTTTTTCTTAGTTAATTCTAGATGTTATTACTGTTTTTCTCTTGCATTTGTTGTTGGATGTAACTGGGACCCCGTGTACATAATCTCGTTTTCATCACATGTACCACATGCGGTGCAAATGACAATAAAGACTCTCTGACTCTGACTCTGATTTTAAATAAACAGCACTCTACAATAAATAAACTATACTAACAATAATAAAAATCTTAATAAATACAATAACAGTCAGAACAATAAGCAGCAACAGACTGTTTACAATCTAACTAATCAAGTTTTTGTCCAGTAGCAGCAGTGTGGCTGTATTTGTCCTCATTACTGTACTCACAACTTCTTCTTGGTGGGACTGTGGGAACAGTTCAGAGTTCAGTTCAGTCATCACTTAGCTGCAGGTGGATTTACCTCTGTCACAGACTGGAAATAAAAAACAAAAGAGATTTAAAAAAACAAGTTAATAAGATTATGATTTAAAAAAAAAAGATTATTTAGATAATAATAAAACAATACCTCTTGAACAATTGAATCTCTCACTCTTCATCATCATGGCAGGCAGGGCTTTAATCTGGTCCAGGGCTTGTTGTTGACAACATCAGTTAGTTTTTTCATAAAGAGCTGAACTTTTTGAAGTGTTGACGTGATGAATGTCTCATAGCGACGCTCAGTAACTTTAAAGCCTGCGCATATAACAACGTTCAGACTTAGATTCGAGATTTAAAAACTCATACAGCTTGTGTTATTGCTCTGGACCGCTGTGATTACCTGATGAAGGAGTTTTAATGCAGCTCTTCGTTCACGTTCGGATGAAGTAGTTTTAATACAGCTGCTGTTCACGTTCAGATGACAGTTTCCAGCGCGTTCACGTGACGTGTTGCTGCTGCGTCACGCACTCAGCTGCTGCAGAGTCTTCATGAAACAAAGTCCACACAAGCTGCGCGTGCGCTCATCTTTTGAAGAAAGCTATAACGTTCAAAAACAGGAGACCGCACGAGATGCTAACGGCTAAATGCTGCGCGTGCCACGCGAAAATAGGTCCGTGTTGAAACTAGGGATGGGGCAGATCCGATCCAGTATCGGTATCTGTATCCGATACCAGCATTATTTAAGTATCGGGTATCGGATCAAACCTGCCGATACTTTTCCGATCCAGCTTCAAAGAGCACTTGTGTTCAATCACATTCTGTGACTGCCCTTTTTAACATTGTGTGAGATAAACCCAATGAAGACACTCTTAAGTCTTACAATAGGGGGGTTCCCTATTGTAAGACTTAAGAGTGTCTTCATTGGGTTTAGCTCACACAATGTTAAAATGAATAGTTTGGGTGCAAAAGTTTCATTATACAGAGTCAAATACCTGAACAGTATCGGATCGGGAAAGTATCGGTATCGGTCGATACTGAGTTAATAAGTATCGTTATCGGATCGGAAGTGAAAAATGTGGATCGGTGCATCCCTAGTTGAAACGCGCCCAGGAAATTTTGTTCCGCGGTGCATATATTCCCCTGTTAAGAACGTTTATTGAGTGAAAAAATAACCGAAACGGTACGTAGGTGGACCGAACCGAACGTGGTGTACCGAAACGGTTCGGTAAACCCATTACAACCGTTACATGCCTAATATATATATATATATATATATATATATATATATATATATATATATATATATATATATATATATATATATATATATATATATATATATATATATATATATATATATACATATATATATATATATATATATATATATATATATATATATATATATATATATATATATATATATATATATATATATATATATATATATATATAATATATATATATATAATATATATATATATATATATATATATATATATATATATATATATATATATATATATATATATATATATATATATATATATATATATATATATATATATATATATATATATATATATATATATATATATATATATATA
>JBBPBX010008271.1:34142-48166 GCA_038048925.1 Garcialebias charrua | reverse complement strand
TATATATATATACTTTGTATAATATATGCTCATATATTCATATAAATGACATTAAGTGATTAATTAATTAATTTGATCTTTTGCTAATGTGTGCAGGTTTCTGGGACACATTTAACAACATGAATCATGACTCTGCTGCCCATAAGTGATGTCATTCCTGTATTATCTCTGCATGATCACTCAGCTGCACAAAAGTATTTCATAAATCGAACAAAGCGGTGAAAATCTCTCTGAAGCCAACTATAGCTCGCTTCCAGGGGCGCTGACATTTAAAGTTTAATTACATACATTTACAGGTGATATTCAGATGTCAAAAAATGTTAATGCCACTTATTCACTCAGTAGCAAATTGTTGTCAGGAACCCCTCATCCAGCAGTGATCCTTGATTGGAAATAATAAATATTCCTGAAAACAGCAGTTAACAAAACAGTCTTCTTCACCGCAGCAGGGGAGATTTATCTATTTGTGAAGTGTTTGCAGATTTGCTGCAAACACTTCAAAGCACTATATTGTCTTTCTGTGACTTCTTCCTAATAGCTGAGGACGCTTTTGAGTTTTACACCTGCATAATTTTTACATAAAGCTCTTATAATCTTCCTAAACTTGATTTTTGGAGATCTTTTTCTGTTTTAAAAAACATTCTGCATTGTTTTGGGGTTCCTTCTGTTCTTCCATCTGTACCAAGTTTTTCTAGGTGTTCTACTAAAATCTAATTACTCTGCTCTGGACTAGTTGCAGTTGGTGCATCACCAACACATGAGGCTGAATCTTCTGATGTGCACGGCTCACTGAGCAGCACACAATCCACTGACGTCCAGCTTTGCCTTCAGGTATTCCAACTGAGTTCTCAATTAGGGACAAAGGAAGAGATTTCCATTTTAAATGTGTGTGTGTGTAAATTAAATGTCTTTCTCCATTCACAAAACACAGCTGAACCTGTTGTGTTTGTACATCTTGTTAAAGGGAGGGAAATCAAAGAATGCCTCGTCCACAACATCAGCACCAGCAATAATGGACAGCTGTACGGGGGGACGTTGAAAAGGAACTCCTAATTGCAGCTCATTCTAGAAAATTAGATTGTTTGTTTTAGTGCTGGTTTTCAACTATGTACTTAACTTAAAAAATGGATTAAAAGTACCGTACACCTCATTATTCTTCCTTTATTCAGATACATTCAGTTCAATTTCATTCAACTACTGTATAATACCATTACTGTATTGTTTCAAGGCTGTGGGAAGTAGGGGTGTGGAGGGTGCAGCAGGGGTGTTTCTAGGACCTGACCTTTTGGGGTGCCCCCAGTACTGACAATGGCTCTTGGCTTGAACAATGCACTCCATGGTGTAGTTTGTGAGAAGTCAGAGTCAGAGGTTATTTATTGTCATTCGCACTGGTACGTGTGATGAAATGAGATCATGTACACAGGGTCCCAGTTACATCCAACAATAAAATGTAAAAGAAACATCGAGCTCAGGGGCTTCAGCGGTGTGTTATTTTTTCATGCTGGGATGGGGGCTCTGATTCCAGGCAGCTGTTTCAGCTTCCGCCTGGAGCTCCGTGGCTTCGCATCATATCATAATACAACTACAATATAAAGCATGTAAAACACTAAAAACAGGAACATGTCTGTGTTGGTTTATGCCAAGAACTTAGCAGATGTAAAGCTATTTAATATTTTAAATTTATTTATTCATTCATTTAAAAGAGACAAAATAAAACAAGTTCATCAAAAATAAAACATTGAATGAAGAGTGCAGAAAGAAGAAAAAAATCTTATATCACCCCATTATTTAAAAGAATATATAAAATAACTTTAAACAATCACTTAACTCCATATCTGTAAAATTAACTGAATTATAACCATTTTTGAGTTGGCTTATTTCAATTGCCTGCTGCAGCCATCTTCAATTCAAATGTATCCAAAAGTTATCAGCAGTAAAGAAACAGTTTATTTCTTGAAAGATTTTTCAAAATCTGTCCAGAGGGTCATGAGATGTTTTGCTAACAGGCCAACACCATTGATTCCAAATAAATAACGTTATAATTTTAAAGAAATTTCTTATGCATTCTAAAAGTCCTTTGCTTATGCTTTGGGAATGAATCTCAGCTACTACCACACCAAATTTTATCTCAAATTTTGTCAAATTGACTGAGTTGTAGTCAATTTTGTGATTTTTAAGTTCAGTTAGCTGTGGCAGCCATCTTGAATTGGATGTACTTTAAAAGTCAACCAGTTGTAGAGAGACATTCAGTGAATATTTCTTGAACGTTTAATCAAAATCTATTCCGTTGTTCATAAGATATTTTGCTAACAGACAGATGCAGAATACAAACATAAATTGTTGACTTTTGGAAGCATGTGATGAAAAAGAGACTGGGTGAAAGTAACTGCTTAAAAGTTTTAAGTAGTTACACGTTTTGTGTTAGCAGAATTTGCACCGCCAAGAGAAGATTAATGTTCTCTCTACTACAGACAAGTACAGTGTATACAAATATATTCATGCATGTCCAAAAAGGCAACTTGAGTTAAGTAGGTAAAAATATGGCACTGGGTGTAACATAAAAAAAAACTAACAGTTGATGTCAATAAAAGAATATGTTTATTTTACAAAGTAGAAAAGAGAAAAAACAAACAGGCAAACACAGGGAAGCTTTAAGCTTCAGGGTCTCCAAGGCCAAAACAACAAACAAAACACCCCCTTCTAACTATAAAGAAAATATATTACTAGCTAGAAGTAAACTTAAAAATACAAGGGCTGAGCTCCCTAGCTATCCACAAAACAGGAGAAAACAGGTTAGAACAGAAATGGCAGAGAACCCCTACCAGCTGCTTCCCCTGTGAACAGAGAAAAACACATTAGTTAGGCACTTAGAAACTTCACCAAAAGTGCTCACAGCAAGATCAGTTAAGTTTAAAACAAACCACACAGACAAGATCACAGCAGATCAAGGCCCAGACAAAAGGGACTTGACACATCTGAGGTGAAGCTCTTTATGGAGCAGCTGACAAGCTGTAACACCAGACACCTGTGGCAGCCAGGTAGACAGCACGGTAGACCTGAAACACAGGAAAGGATAAGAAAAGGTGTCTCATGAAAAGAGCTCCCCATACTGAAGGTCAGGGACCGTAACAACCGCTAGTTGGCAGTGTAGTGCAAATATTGCATAACTTGCTGGCTACCAGTTGTTGAATTTAAATAGCGGTTTAGAAATTAGCTTCCCCTAATTTTCATAAGACATTAGTGCTTTTGAAATAGCGGACCTAAATAAATTAATAAGTGCTTTTGAAATAGCGGAACTAATTTTTGGATTAGCGCTGCCCAGCCCTATATATGTATGTATATATATATATATATATATTATATATATATATATATATATATATATATATATATATATATATATATATATATATATATATATATATATATATATATATATATATATATATATATATATATATATATATATATATATATATATATATATATTATATATATATATATATATATATATATATATATATATATATATATATATATATATATATATATATATATATATATATATATATATATTGTATATATATATGTATATATATAGCATTTATAATTTCAAATGATATATTTGTTTAAAAAGTATACTAAAAGATAACATTTGTGCAAATATTAATGAATGTGTGTGAATTATAATTGAGTGCATGGTCTGAAATACTGCCCTGTCTCTAATGACGGCACAAATTTATGTTGCACTTTATTAATTTAGGTCTCAAGCTCTTCTGCCCAGGAACCACTGATTTGAGCTATTTGAAAATACTTCCATGATTAATTTAATTTCTTTCATGCATTTCGATGAAATATCGAGCCTCAAGTGAAAACTTCACGAGGAGACGTTATCGCGGCGTGTCAGCACGACCTGTCTAAAATAAATACCATTTGCATCTTTCTTCTATTTATCATCTGTTGCATTATGCCTGCTGTCCTCTCTTGCTGCTGATTAAATTTCCATTAGCCATGCTTACTTGTGCTGGGGAGGGAGCTTCTGAAAAATGCTCTTTGGATGTGATTGCTCAGAGAGTGTAGGTTGGGTAATGACATGGTGGCGTGACTTTTTTTTTCCTGTTCTTTTTTTAACAGGGGGAGCTGTTGTGACAGTGTGTCATTAATCCAGCACATCTCTGCCTCCTGTTTTGCAGCCTGGCAGAAAGTGTGAATGCAAAGAAGGCAGTCGACTCCACAAGATCAAATGGGTGGAATAGATGGGTGTCTTAATACAAATTAAAGCATAATTTTGTGCATATCAGTGATGTACTGGGAACCAGTGCTTAGGAAAGAGAGAAAAAAATGGGGGAAATGCTGAAGAAACTCAATCATCGTTTTTAAACTTATAGGTAAAATGGCAGCATTTTAAATAGTGGGATGAACATAAATACTGTATTGTCTATCTGAGTTAAATGTAGTCCAAAGATTCCTTTCTTTTGGACTAAAATAATATTTTTTACGAACCGAGGCAAACAGAACATCTCATTGACTTCAGAGGAGGAGGTTTGTTGGGGGGAAGCTGTTCATTGGTTTTGTCACAATTTTTGACTAGTTTCGTAGAAGAGTCCAGTGATTCAGTGAACAGGAACACAACCTGAGGACCTTGTATCATAAAAGACAATCAGGAATATTGATAAATATGGAAAACAGTTCTTAATGCAAGTGTAAAAAAAAAGTTAAATCCATCAGAATAGAGAAACAGTTTGGTTGAGTTACTGTATAAACTCATCATTTTGGACATTTGCTTCATTTGAGCAACTTCTCTGTTGTATTCATTCAACCTTTATTTATACAGGCTAGCCTCGTTGAGCCACGGGGACTCATTTACAAGAGTGACCTGTCTCACTCAGACCCAGAGTCAATTTAGAGTTACCAATCAGCCTAACATGCATGTTTTTGGACTGTGGGAGGAAACCAGAGCACCCGGAGAAAACCCACGCATGCACGGAGAGAACATGCAAACTCCACCCAGAATGGCCCCCGGACCGGGATTTGAACAGGGGACCTGCTCGCTGAGAGGCAGCAGCTCTACCAGTTGTGCCACCGTGCTGCCCAGAAGTTGAGTTGAAAAATGTATGTTAACCTTTTAAATGTGTCATCCAGTAATATAATAGAGAGGAACTTTCCTAAACATTAATATACTAACTCTACTGTATATACGCTCTAAAGTCAAACTTCTGCTCACTTGTAAGTGTTAATCCAGCAGGAAAGCATCTCTGTTTAGCTTTCCTATCTTTAATTTCTGCTGACAGCAGATGTTTCTGCTTTGCATGTAATTTTAGTTCATTTCACACAAATGAAAGTGTTGAAGGGATGCGTTTCTCCATCTCTGATGAAATCTCAGTGCTCAGCACGAAGCAACTGTAGCATTGAATTACAAAATACAGAATTTGATTGTTACTGTGATACAGCATGACTGAGGACTATTTAAGACAAAAATTCTACATAAAGCCATGCAGTGATGGGGAACTGCCCAAACTCTGCCCAGTGTACAGTATGTGGGCACTATATTCTTTAATGTTGCATACATCTAAATTGATAGTTTTTTTATGGTTTAAATAGTCATGGCGTCTCAGGGGGGGAAAGAGGTACGAGACCAACACCATTTATGGTGGAGGTGGCGTGCTGCTGACCTCAACTCGGGATGTTGTGAGTCGGTGGGCGGAATACTTCGAAGACCTCCTCAATCCTACTGGCACGTCTTCCACTGAGGAAGCAGAGCCTGGGGACTTTGGGTCGGGTTCTCCGATCTCTGGTGCTGAGGTCGCCGAGGTGGTTAAAAAGCTCCGCGGTGGCAAGGCTCCGGGGGTGGATGAGATTCGCCCGGAGTTCCTTAGGGCTCTGGATGTTGTAGGGTTGTGTTGGCTTACGCGACTCTGCAATATCGCGTGGACATCGGGGGCAGTTCCCTTGGATTGGCAGACTGGGGTGGTGGTTCCCCTATTCAAAAAGGGGGACCGTAGGGTGTGTTCCAACTATAGGGGGATCACACTCTTAAGCCTCCCTGGTAAGGTCTATTCAGGGGTTCTGGAGAGGAGGGTCCGTCGGATAGTCGAACCTCGGATTCAGGAGGAGCAGTGTGGTTTTCGTCCTGGTCGTGGAACACTGGACCAGCTCTACACCCTCAGCAGGGTCCTGGAGGGTGCGTGGGAGTTTGCCCAACCAGTTTACATGTGTTTTGTGGACTTGGAGAAGGCATTCGACCGCGTCCCTCGGGGGGTTCTGTGGGGGGTACTCCGGGAGTATGGGGTACCAGGCCCTTTGATAAGGGCTGTTAGGTCCCTGTACGACCGGTGTCAGAGCTTGGTCCGCATTGCCGGCAGTAAGTCAGGCTCGTTTCCGGTGAGAGTTGGACTCCGCCAAGGTTGCCCTTTGTCACCGATTCTGTTCATAACTTTTATGGACAGAATTTCTAGGCGCAGCCAAGGTGTTGAGAGGATCCGTTTTGGTGACCTTAGAATCGCTTCTCTGTTTTTTGCAGATGATGTGGTCCTACTGGCTTCATCAGTTCGTGATTTACAACTTTCACTGGAGCGGTTTGCAGCCGAGTGTGATGCGGCCGGGATGAGGATCAGTTCCTCCAAATCCGAGGCCATGGTCTTGAGCCGGAAAAGGGTAGCATGCCCTCTCCGGGTCGGGGAGGAGGTCCTGCCCCAAGTGGAGGAGTTTAAGTATCTCGGGATCTTGTTCACGAATGAGGGAAAACTGGAGCGTGAGATCGATAGGCGGATAGGTGCAGCGTCCGCAGTGAAGCGGGCGCTGTACCGGTCTGTCGTGGTGAAGAGAGAGCTGAGTCAAAAGGCAAAGCTCTCAATTTACCGATCGATCTACGTTCCCACCCTCATCTATGGTCATGAGCTTTGGGTTATGACCGAAAGAACAAGATCTCGGATACAAGCGGCTGAAATGAGTTTTCTCCGCAGGGTGGCTGGACTCTCCCTTAGAGATAGGGTGAGAAGCTCAGTCATCCGGGAGGGACTCGGAGTAGAGCCGCTGCTTCTCCACATCGAGAGGAGCCAGTTGAGGTGGCTCGGGCATCTGGTTAGGATGCCTCCTGGACGCCTCCCTGGTGAGGTGTTCCGGGCACGTCCCACCGGGAGGAGACCCAGAGGAAGACCCAGGACGCGCTGGAGGGACTATGTTTCTCGGCTGGCCTGGGAACGCCTTGGGATTCCCCCGGAGGAGCTGCTCCAAGTGGCTGGGGAGAGGGAAGTCTGGGCCTCCCTACTTAGGTTGCTACCCCCGCGACCCGACCCCGGATAAGCGGAAGAAGATGGATGGATGGATGGATGGATTTAATGTTTGTAACTGTTTTTAAACATGCTCTAAACTAAATAATTCACAGCAAACACCAGAGAGAGCAGTTTCAGAGAAAATAAGAAAATATATGGGGGGGAAATCAGCCCTAGTTTTAAATATGATTGAACTTATAATTATCAAATAAAGAAATTCTGAAATGCAGATGAATTTTTGCAAAAAAAATTTGCTATGGATGCTGATAGTACCGTGTTTTCCGCCGTACGCGTCGCACCGCCCTATAAGTTGCATCAGTCCAAATATGTCTAATAAAGTGGAAAACTCCATAAATATGTCACTTCGTTGTATACATCACATCTATTATGTGTTAGCTGGCACGTCAAGTTTGTTACGCAGCACCACTGACAACCTGGAAACGTGGGCCGGTGTTAGGACCCGGAGGCACGTACCATATAGGGACACGAGACACAGAAAGGATGGTAAAAAATAGTTTATTTTAGGCTCTTTGTGTCCAAAAAAAAGGGAGGAAAAAAAGAAAAGTCGGTCTCCTCGAGTCCAGCTTCTGGGTGATTATTAAACAAAGCAAACTCTCAGTCCAGCAGGTCAATCACAGCTCCTGTCTTCAGCACCCAGGTTCTCACAACAACAGCAGGTCTCACTCCAGTTTCTCACAATGACAGCAGGTCTCAGCTCCAGCTTCTCACAACGACAGCAGGTCTCAGCTCCAGCTTCTCACAACGAAAGCAGGTCTCAGCTCCAGCTTCTCACAACGAAAGCAGGTCTCAGCTCCAGCTTCTCACAACGACAGTAGGTCTCAGCTCCAGCTTCTCACAACGACAGTAGGTCTCACGGCTTCATCATTCGGATACTTCTTACGGCTTCATCATACAGCTTCATCATACGGCTTCATCATAAGACTTCTTCATATGGCTTCTTCATACGGTTTCATCATACGGCTTCTTCATACGGCTTCATCACACGGCTTCATCTTCACTCGACCATGGCTCCACTCACTCTGCTGCTGCTTCTGGCTTCAGACCTTCATTCGGCTTATTCTTCACTCAACCATGGCTCCACTCACTCTGCTGCTGCTGCTTGGACCTCATATAGAGGGAGCAATCACCCCACCTACAGCATACTTTGATGAGCAACAGTTGCAGTCAATCAGCCTCCCACAACCTCTAAATAACTCATGCCTCTGCTCAAAACCTTTAAACATATCAAGAAAGTTCATGTTCAATAATCCAGGTACCAAATCCAATAAGTCTCAGTCGGGTCATCTGGACAGTTTCTTTTTTATAGAAATGTTTCACCCTCTATCTGGAGGGCTTCATCAGTCATAGGACTTCCAACAAACTGTTTCTTCCACCAAGAAGTAAACACCTTAAGTAGACCAACCAGTTTTCTGGAGCCAGGATGGTTCCTGGGGGCCGTCCTGTCTCTCGTCGACTCCTCCCAGGTAGGCAGCCACAGCCAAAGTGGTTCAAGACAAGAAAGTTCATGTTCAATAATCCAGGTACCAAATCCAATAAATCTCAGTCGGGTCATCTGGACAGTTTCTTTTTTGTAGAAACGTTTCACCCTCTATCTGGAGGGCTTCATCAGTCATAGGACTTCCAGCAAACTGTTTCCCCCACCAAGAAGTAAACACCTTAAGTAAACTTTAAACATATCATTCTCCTGACTTAAATAAATTACATGCTCAGTGCATGTAACACCCCCAACACAAGAATTTGCATGGGATGATGCAGCCATATTACACCACGCTCATCACCCATACAAATGAAACCAAACACACTAACTCCTACACCCACAACAACAACAAAGCAAAAAAACAAACAACTCATGACCCAACACACATCACATACAACTACCAGTGACATTCAAAATATCTTAAACCCAAAAAGGCGTTGCTTATCAGGTTTCACGTCACAAGGCCTCCGTTTAGCAGCACTCTCACCAGCATTCTGATCAATGATACCAGTCTGAAGATCAAGGTGTTTTCCAATCATAACAACCAGAGGGAAACTGTCCTCCTCTGTTTCATCAGTTCCATCACTTGACAGTAACATCGTTGTAGCTGCACCAACACTGTCATCAGGCACCCTGCAGAAAAAGCATTGAGAGTCAATAAACACACAGTCACTTTCTACATGTTAAACAAACGGCTCCAACAGATCATCTCCCATAGACAGCAAAGTGTCCCTTCCTGCTTCTGTTCTAGCCAAAAGCTCCACAACGTCCAGCATCACACTCACATCCTCCTGTGAACAGGTTGAAAGGGTACACAGAGGAGCAGGATGGACAATCAGGCTCGGCTCCTCTACCACATTAGCCTGGCCCTCGCCTTCCTGCACAGCTCCGCTCAATTCTTCTCATTTCCCTTCACTGCACAGTCTGGGACTGCACCCACCCACAAGGATTTCTCCGGTAGATTTTTGTTCGGACCAATCAGAGAGCAGAAGGCGGAGTTTTGAACGACGTCGACTGACGTCGTCATTCAAAATGGCTGCCGCCACGAAGGAATTTTCAATAAAACAAGGTAAAAAACTATTATTTCTCTGCTGAGAAAAAATATATTTCATAGCTGACGTTATATCAGAAGTGTTCCTGAGCAATCAGAGAGCAGAAGGCGGAGTTTTGAACGATGTCGACTGACGTCGTCATTCAAAATGGCTGCCGCCACGAACGAATTTTCATCAAAACAAGGTAAAAAACTATTATTTCTCTGCTGAGAAAAAATATATTTCACCGCTGACGTTATATCAGAAGTGTTCCTGAGCTTAACAGTTCCTAAATCAATTCACGAAATGGTCAAATCTGCTGGATATTAAATAGTTTCGGTTTGATATTTTCCAAACAGCCTCGGGTGCGCTACGAAAATAAATGATAAAAAATCGAATTTTATCTCAAATGTTTCATCTAGGCCAACAGTCAGTAAATTAAAGACATATAATTACACACTGGTGGCAGAAAAAATATCCACCGAGTGGTTTCTGAGCAATTTATCTGAATAGCCTGGACCTCACCAGACTAAACTAACAAAACTCTGCCTCCTGTTCTCTGATTGGTCCATTCAAAAATCTCCAGGAGAAATCGTTTTCTATGGCAGAGATGCCAGACCCTAGTCCAAAGCGAAGTGAAGGACAAGGGTCTGGTTTAAACCAGGCTACTACCACATTGCTCACTGGGACGTCTTCTGATTAAGAAAAAAAACAAAAAACAGTCACTCAGATCAATATCAACGTCCATTTTGTGGTTCTCTTCCACCTGTGGTGTCACTTCTGGGGTGACCAACGCATAATCCACAGCCACGGCTTGACGTCTTTGTCGTACAATTTCATTTTCCCTTAGAGCAGCTTGAATACTTTGTTGTTCAAGCTCTTGTTTTTTTATTTTCAAAAAAGATTGGTGTTCAAGCTGACATTTAATTTGTTCTTCTTTTAAAGCAGCTCACTCCTGCTCAAGAATAAGCTCTTCCTCTTCGAGCTCCTTTCTCCTCAATGCAACCCAACTTTCAAAATCTGCTTTCCTCAAAGCAACGTCATTTTCCACCTCTTTTTCCCTCAATTGATCTAAAATCCCCTGTCTACTAAACACAGATCATCTTTCAAGCTCAGCATTAAGCTTCCGTAAACGCTCTTGATAATCGATATTCAAACGTTTGCCCACAGACTACAGCACTATGGGGTTGAACGAGTACATAATTTTTAACCTCGACATTAACATAAAAAAACTCGAGCGACACTCGAGTAGCCGATGACGTCACAGGGTCTTATGATGCAAAATAAATAAATAAATATAAATGCATAAAAACGTCTTTACAAAAAGAAAAAAAAGACTAACAAAACATTGGGAGCATTTATTATGCTCCTATAATTTATAATACTGCAGATAAGTCACAGGAAAAACAAAATTATGAGTTATTATTATTACTGTCATAGTGAAAGTACGTGTCAAAAACAAAACTTATTTAAAACAGTGGGGCGTTGACTCCGTGCGGCCTCTCTAAGCCTCTAGTGCTGCAATTAGGTTTACTTTTAGAGATTAATGTGTTTATAGGTTTTTAATAGGTCTAGAGAGATGAATATTTGTTGCTTTTGTTTGTGAAACGAGCGAGAGGAAGCCGTTTCAGCTGTGTTATATATGTGACCTGCAATGCAACACTGCCCTCCGCTGTCACATTCTACTACGGTGGTCAGAGAAAGGAAAATCAATCAATGATTCGATGAGTAGCGTATTTTATAAAATTATAAACTGTTTTACCTTTTTGACAACACTGGGCCTGCTCCATTAACATCCGTGCGCACAAAGGAATCCATTTGTAGCGTCTACTAAAAGCTAAAGCTACCTCGCGCGCTGTGAAATGTGACGTAATGACGTCAGTGCGACGTGATGACGTCTCTACGGGTATTCGAGGTGGACAAAAAAGCCTCAATAGAAGTCAAAGCACTCAATCTGTCGAAAACTCGGGTACTCTGTTAATGCACTATACAGCACACAAACACAAATGCTCCCAGCCGCCCCTGAACATATCACAAGCAACCAGTACAGCTGATAGTACTACAGCTCAAAATTTCAAAAATCCTTCGGACAGTCCAAACAACTCGCTCTTTAGGCTTGACGAGCCCCCATTATATGTTACGACCCGGAGGCACGTACCATATAGGGACACGAGACACAGAAAGGATGGTAAAAAAAGAGTTTATTTTAGGCTCTCTGAGTATTTGTGTCCAAAAAAAAGAAAAAAAAGAAGAAAAGTCAGACCCCTCGAGTCCAACTTCTGGGTGATTATTAAACAAAGCAAACTCTCAGTCCAGCAGGTCACTCACGACTCCTGTCTTCCCAGGTTCTCATAACGACAACAGGTCTCACTCCAGTTTCTCACAATGATAGCAGGTCTCAGCTCCAGCTTCTCACAACGACAGCAGGTCTCAGCTCCAGCTTCTCACAACGAAAGCAGGTCTCACGGCTTCATCAATCGGATACTTCTTACGGCTTCTTCTTACGGCTTCATTATGCAGCTTCATCATACGGCTTCATCATACGGCTTCATCATACGGCTTCTTCATACGGCTTCATACGGCTTCTTCATACGGCTTCTTCATACGACTTCTTCATACGGCTTCATCATACGGCTTCATCATACGGCTTCATCATACGGCTTCTTCATACGGCTTCATACGGCTTCTTCATACGGCTTCATCATACGGCTTCATCATACGGCTTCATCATACGGCTTCTTCATACGGCTTCATACGGCTTCTTCATACGGCTTCTTCATACGACTTCTTCATACGGCTTCATCATACGGCTTCATCATATGGCTTCTTCATACGCTTCATCACATGGCTTCATCACACGGCTTTATCTTCACTCGACCATGGCTCCACTCACTCTGCTGCTGCTGCTTTTGGCTTCAGACCTTCATTCGGCTTCTTCTTCACTCAACCATGGCTCCACTCACTCTGCTGCTGCTGCTTGGACCTCATATAGAGGGAACAATCACCCCACCTACAGCATGCTTTAATGAGCAACAGCTGCAGTCAATCAGCCTCCCACAACCTCTAAACAACCCATCCCTCTGCTCAAAACCTTTAAACATATCATTCTCCTGACTTAAATTTTTTTTAACCCCTTGGTTCCCTGGAAGCCATTCTGGGGGTGGAGATGGCAGGCTGTCGGGTGTTGTCCTAGACTATGGGAGGGTTCGGGACCTGAGGGTTAGCGTGGACGGGGCTGGCATTGCGCTCTCCCTGGGGTTGCTTGGGCTCGGGTGTCCTGTCCTGCCGACAGGGCGCGGATTAGGCCGAATCTTGGATGTTGGCTACTCTCCACCCCAGAATGAATGGGCCTACCTCCTGGGTTTGGGTACGGGCTGCCCCATGTAGGGGGCAGGTACATGTCTTGGACCTGGGGGTATAGAGTGTGCATCTGGATTATGAATGGAATGTGTCATTATTTTTTGTATTTGTGTGAGTGAGGGTGGGTCTGAGTGAGTGTGTCTGTATATGAATGTTTCATTGTCAGGCTAGGACTTAGGCTGCCCCTCTCTGATCCATCTGAGGCTACTAGATGTCCTGCCCCTACCATGTGGCCCCCTAGCGGGGTGTGCCCTTGCCTGCCGGCGCACTTGGGGCCCTCAACATCGGTGGTTGGGCATATGTCTGCATGGCCTGGTGGCTACCTGGTGTGGCTGGGGTCCTCTGGTCCTATCGGGTTTGGGCCTGAGGGGTGGACATCCCTGGTTCCCGGGTCTAGGCGCCTGGGCCTGGGGCTACGTTGGTGCGGCCGGTTTCGGTGGGGTCCTGTGAGTTTGTCGCTGTTGGCCCCTAGGGGTCATTGTGTGTGGTCACTGGTAAGGCTCTCCCGGTTCTCCCCTGTGGTCGGATCTGGGGGATGGGTGAGTGGTTCGTGCTGTTTGGGTGGCCCTGGGGGCTCTGAGCTCAGGGTCCTTCTTGGGGTCTTGGACTCTGGTACCCCCATTTGTCTGCCTCAGGTCTTGGGGGGCGGATCTCTGATGCTTCACGGTCACTATTGAATGTTCTATTAGAGAAGCCTTATTCATCTATGCATGCTTACAACCACACACTTATAGATGGAGGGATACACACGCAGGTATCGTATGTAGATATGTAGATGGGTATATGACTGAATATGAATGCATGTATGTGTATATGTATATGTATGTGTATGTGTATGTGTGTGTAAGTGTGTATATATATATA
>JBBPBX010008271.1:12773-30706 GCA_038048925.1 Garcialebias charrua | reverse complement strand
AAACAACTCCAGCGAAAGCTGTAGATCACTATCTAATGAAGCCAATAGGACCACATAATCTGCAAAAAACAGAGAAGTGATTCTAAGGCCACCAAAATGGATCCCTTCAACACCTTGGCTGCGCCTAGAAATTCTGTCCATAAAAGTTATGAACAGAATCTGTGACAAAGGGCAACCTTGGCGGAGTCCAACTCTTACTGGAAACAAGCCTGACTTACTGCCGGCAATGCGGACCAAGCTCTGACACCGGTCGTACAGGGACCTAACAGATAAAAGTTATGTAAACATTTAAAGAAGAGGAGACACAAGGAGCAAAACGAAGAAAAAAGGGCAGAATAAATGGAAAAAGCACAAGATTTGAGACTAAATAGAAAATCTAAAGGATAGATAAGGAGACAAAAACAACTAAATAAAAGTAAAAAGCCAAAAAGTGCTCATTAAAAAAAAAATTCATAATTAATCTAACAGAATGCAGTACGAGACATACAAAGGATAAAATATTTTTATGATAAAGTTATACAAATTTATACAACATTGTTCTATAAAACTTTATGATTTTAAACAGAACTATAAAAGGCTGAATTACCCTTTATGGTTTTAAACAGGTTTAAAAAGAGCTGTAGGTGACCTAAAACTAGTTTAAAAAATGTTAAATTGGTTAACAATTAGTTAAAAATAATACAGGTTTAAAAAAAAGTTAATGTGGAAGTAAACCACAACTAAAGAACTTAAAGGTATTGTGACATGATGTTGGAAATTTGCATATTTGTCAGAACATATATATCTTATATCATTCAGCTCTGTTCGTTTTTGCAAAATAAATTATAAATATATTAAAATTTCATTCCAAGTTATGTTAGTTTTTTCTCTGGGACACGCCCCTAAAAATCTGCGTATTTCCGCAAAACGTCATCAGTGACGTGACAACGGGAAGGCACGCTCCAACGCGCATTTAAATAATAATGGCGGAGCATGTCCGATCGCGTCTGAGATATATCATTTTAAGACAGTAAATTATCCAAAACTCTCATTAATAAACCCTCCCTGAATAAAAAAAAACTTACTGATGTTACTTGAACGCGCAGACATTTTTTTTTCTTCTTCTTTCGGCTTTTCCCTGCATTAGGGGTCACCACAGCGATCTAGTCGCACGAAGATTTGGCAGTTGTTTTTACGCCGGATGCCCTTCCTGACACAACCACAGACCACCGAGCAACCACAGCCCTCTGTGTGGAGTAGAGAGCTGATATCTAGGGTTCCCGGGGGAGCAGATGGTGTGGGTTAAGGGCCTTGCTCAAGGGCCCAGAGTGGGGCAGATGAGGGTGGAGACAAGTGTATGGACAAGTGTGACCGCTTCACTTATCCCACCCACATCTTTGATGTTGTCGGTACCGGGGCTTGAACCGGCGACCTTCCGATCACAAGCGCACCTTCTTAACCTCTGCGCCACCACTCCCTTACTTGATCGCGCATACATAATTTAAAAATATATAAAAAGCAACGTGGCCTGTATCTCGGCTAGTGTGTTAGCAGCTATCTCGGCTTAGTCCCGGTCGCATCTGAGATATATCATTTTAAGACAGTGAATCATCCAAAACTCTCATTAATAAACCCTCCCCGAATAAAAAGAAACTACAGATGTTACCTGATCGCGCAGACATAATTTAAAAATACATAAATAGCTACCTGTTTGCTCCTGTCTCTCGGCTAATGTTTGTTAGCAGCTATCTCGGCTAACAGAGTCCCGGTCGCGTTTGAGATGTATCATTTTAAGACAGTAAATTATCCAAAACTCTCATTAATAAACCCTCCCTGAATAAAAAAAACTTACTGATGTTACTTGATCGCGCAGACATAATTTAAAAATACATAAAAAGCAACGTGGCCTGTATCTCAACTAGTGTGTTAGCAGCTATCTCGGCTTAGTCCCGGTAGCGTCTGAGATATCATTTTAAGACAGTGAATCATCCAAAACTCTCATTAATAAACCCTCCCCGAATAAAAAGAAACTACAGATGTTACCTGATTGCGGAGACATAATTTAAAAATACATAAATAGCTATGTGTTTGCTCCTGTCTCTCGGCTAATGTTTGTTAGCAGCTATCTCGACAAACAGAGTCCCGGTCGCGTTTGAGATGTATCATTTTAAGACAGTAAATCATCCAAAACTCTCATTAATAAACCCTCCCTGAATAAAAAAACTTACTGATGTTACTTGATCGCGCAGACATAATTTAAAAATACATTATTAGAAAAGTGTGTGTGCTACTGATTCGGCTAGCTTGTTAGCAGCGAACATAAAGAATCTGCCGTGAGAATTGGCTTTATACACTCACAGCGTATATAGTAAAACAACATGAACTCACGTAAAATATATAGTTTATAATCTAAAACACTACACACCTCCGATTATGTTTACACAGAGACTTACTCATCTCCTGGACAGTCTTCCGATGGTAGCTTCCCTGCGCTGTTTTGACATGGTAGCTCCTGTGGCACTTTCTTCTGTAGATTTACTTTTAAAAATAGTAGGAATAGCATCCAGTTTTAAAAGTCTTCTACATCTTACTGGTAATCCTAAAGATTCTTTTATACCAAGTCTTTCCTGAAAACAATCGGCAGTAAAATGGTCACTGCAGACATACGACTCTTAGTAGGAACCCACCGGTCCTTGTCTGGTCCATTCTTGTCGAAGTTTCTCATCTTTTGGAAATTTGTAAAGGCTCACTTGTTCACTGCTGATATTAGAACACCCAAATGCGCTACAACGTGACGGCATTTTTCAAGTTACACAAATAAAAGAGGCGATCCTTCAGGAAATGAATGTGTATGGCAAGCAGTTAAAAAACACCAGACAAACGGGCAAGGTTCTGCCTTGTGCCCGTTGTCACGTCACTGATGACGTATTGCGGAAATGCGCAGATCTTTAGGGACGTGTCCCAGATAAAAAATTACTATAACTTGGAATGAAATTTTAATATATTTATAATTTATTTTGAAAAAACGAACAGAGCTGAATGATATAAGATATATATGTTCTGACAAATATGCAAATTTCCAACATCATGTCACAATACCTTTAAACTGACGTTTTAAATAGTAGAACAGAAGGTTAATGCTCAATAAGCATTCACACTATCAGTTCTCACTTGGCTGGTTAAAATCTTTTTTCAGAATCTTGATGTCCAGAAAAATCTGAGGGAGTGTTTAGTGGGTGGGGGACACATAGTGTCCAAAATTGATCATACCTTTTTTGTGGGGGAGCCGAGATGGGGTAGGGGAGCCGAGATGGGGTAGAGGCAGGGCAGCCGACCCGGGACCCGAAAGCCCCAGGCCCGATCCCCAGCCATGCCCACATGTTGCAGTGTCTCTGAGCAAGTTACCTAATCCCCAATTGTTCCCTGAGTGCTTACATAAATGCTCACTGCTCCACCTGGGTGTATTCCAGGTGTGATGGGTTGAATGCAGAGTCAATTTCGCAATTGTATGGGAACATACAATGATGACAACACATAGCACTTTACTTTTTAAGTGGTTCAGAACTAGTGGTCCTCACTCTGCTGGTCTTTTTTTGTCCTCACTATATAGTAAATACAAGAATGTGTGTGTGTGTGTGTGTGTTGGGTGTGTGTGTGTGTTATCAGGGCTGATGGCTGGAAGGTGCAGGGAGGGTGAGCACTTTGATGGACTGACCAAATCTTGTATACCTTGTCGAATGATGTGCCGGCAGCCACATGTGATCCCCAGATGTGCCAGCTACTGCGGTGAGTACATTTTATTTGCAGCACATGAAAGGCAGAAACAAACAATATTTAACACTTCACATTGAAGCCGAGGTTTATAACGATGCCTTCTCTGAAGTCCTGACTTCATCGTACAGGATGTCCTCTACTTCGCCTGATATGTTTTGCATCATGTGCTTTCTTTAAACAAGAGTCTGCCCTTTGCGTTGCTACGCCTGGCCACTACTTTGACCGGCTGGTGAAGAAGTGTGTGAGGTGTGCAAAGATTTGTGGCAGACACCCTGCAGAATGCTCCCAGCACTGTTCCAGTGAGTACCCCTCTGTCCTGGATTTCACTTTTGAGTTACTGCCCGGCCTTCCGTCAATACTCTGGACACAGTTGACAGAAAACAAGTTGAAAAGAGATTGAAGGCAAAGAAAACAGCAGCACTGAACCTCCAAACTGCAAAATACATCTGGATCATCAATAAATGTGACCTTGATCTTTGCAGTTTCACAGAAAATGCTATTTTTCTGGTGTATAAAGCAATGCTTTGAATCAGATGCACAGTCATTTCTAAGACATCCTGTGATTCCCCCTGCAGCTCTGCCCTCCCCTGTGACCACCACTCAGCTGCTGGCTGGAGTTACCAGGCGGGTAGTGAACACCAGGGTGCCTCCAGGACTGGCTGACTCCACCATCCAGCTCTACTCCCTTTTGGCAGCGTGCATGGGGTTGTTACTTTTCAGTTTGTCTCTAGCTTTGGTGGTGTTTCTGAGAGGAGGCAAGGCCAAAAGCTCAGAAACAAGACACCCCAAGACCGGTGACCACAAGCAGGAGTGTACGGTCCAGCCGGGACAGGAGCTGGGACATCCAGGCAGCCAAGCAGGAAAGAGCTCCAATGGTTAGTACAATAAAACGAGTCAGTTGGGTAACATTTTAGCTGGATGATTTTACTCATTCTGTTGCTTCTTTGTTCTTCAGATTGTCCATCTGGTTCAAACTACGCTTCCTGCCGAGAACCATCAGATGACTCCAACCCAGTAGAGACCTGTGCATGTGTCCACTGCTTCCCTGATCTGAGAGTGCTCAGCCAGGACAGCGCCCGACCACAGAGAACAGCGTTCTCCTTCTACCAGCAGGCCGTCCTCCACAGAGCCCACATCCAAAAGGGAGGTCCCGTCTGGACCGAGGAGAACCTGGCCCGTCCTCAGACTGAGGTCCAAGAGGACGCAGCAATGGGATGAAACTTAATGTAATCTGGACTCTCACAAATAAATTTACCAAAACATTTACACCTCAAGGGTTAAAGGTTGTCAGTTGACTCAAATTTTACAATCTCTAATCTCTTAATTGCTCTACAAGGCAGTGTTGAACCTGTGATCATATTATTTCTGCACCTTTTTTTCAGTGTTTCTCTATTGTTATCAACCAGGGGAAAAGAACAGTTTGCAGGGTGATGATGAACGTTGTTATACCACTCATGGAACACTGTCTGTTGAGGTCAAGGAGGTAGCAAAGCTTGATGTAGCCTACTCACCTGTGTTTGAATTTTGAACATTTCTATTCTGCGCATCAAGTTATACGTCTGTGCAGCTAACGTAATACCTGATATAAAAATAACTTCAGGGGTGAGCAACATTTTGATTTTCCCCAGAAGGCCAAATCAAGATATTTAAAGCAAATGAGGCCACATAGAGAACTGGAAAATATACTGTATTTTGTATAAGACTTATAATCTAGAAGACATTTTCAGGCTTTTTCTTGTAAATGGTAAATGGACTGCACTTAAAGAAACTTTCTATCTTATCAAGACACTCGTAGCACGTTACAACACAATCTGTGCCATCATTTATCCATTCATACAGCACTCTGGTATATTTGTACAAAGCTAACTGAACAAATTGTTCTAAAGAGACTAATCAGAGCTTTATCACATTCATACACCGATGGGACACACATCAGAGGCAATGAGGGGTTCAGTGTCTTGCCCAGGGAAACTATGGCATGTGACTGCTGAGGGATTTGAACCCCTGTACCTAGTGTCCTAAGTCTCTCAGAGAAGGTCCACATCCTGGCCTCAGGGACATAACCGTATGGTAATTAAACCCCCTTTTTGCTAAACTACTTCCCTTCCTGAGTGAGCTAGACAAAATAACTCCTACCAGGATCTACCTTCTGCAAAGCTAACCATCTCTCGGTTCCTATGTCAGACAAGGCGACACCACTGTAATCTGCATTCAACGGAGGACAGAACTTTGTCATACCCCCAGGACAAGAGCTGTGTGATTGCCATGTCACTGATTGGGAGTTTGCCATTTCGGACAGAGCTTCAAACAGAATCCCGTGATGTTTACAGTATTGTGTGAAAAACCCAAATGAACATCTGTGAAGAAAATGTTTTTTTTTTTTAACAATGTGTTACTGGGTTTGTTTTCCCTCTAAACTTTGAAAGGTGTTATAATCAAAATTAATTTATGCAACTCAAATGCCCATTTTGTTGGTCAGAGATTTGAATTGGCAACCAGCTGACTGTTCTCAATGAGAGGCGGCAGCTGTACAAACTGAGCCACCATGCTGCCAAACTTAAAAACATTTTTAGCCTACCTTAATCCAAATGTTTTCAGTGTATTTGTCAAATATGTTTCATTTTGACTTCCTTAAAGTTTCATTTAAAAAAATGCAGTTTTCATCAAATGCTGATTGGTCAAGGACCACTTTTGGCCATCGAGCCATACACTGTATATCGCCGATGGCCACGTCTGCCTTAGCCAGTAAGCTAGATAGCTAATCTGAGCTCTTCAGCTGAACAAAGGAAAACATCTTCAACCAAGAAGAAAATAAGTCCAATTGTCTTTTCAAAACATTTTGTTTTTAACTTTAGGGCACAGCATGTGAACATGAGCTCTGTGGTCAGCTATTCAACATATGAAATGGTTTCAAGACCTCCATCCAGCCCTTACAATTGGCTCTACTTTTCGTGTTTATAATGCTATGATGAAGTTGTTTTTTTAAGTTCATTCTCTCAGACAGCCAGTGAGTAGAACCCAAAGAGCTGTGAGCAAGACTACGATTGCTAACGCGAACTCCATAACCCAAAAGCTCCGCTTACCGTCACACACCAGGCCAACAATGGTACATGTGCACCAGGAAAATCCCTGTGCTTTTAGAAAACACTCTGGTTTTCAGACTTAATTTTTATACCTTGCTGAAGGTTATGCTTATGGTTACGTTATGCTAGCTAACCTGAATATTTACAACCCTCCTGCTAATACACTGACTGTACTTACCATCCACATTGAAAGCAGTGGCGGCTGGTGATTTTTTTTAGGGGGGCGCCATAAACTGTTAATTTTTTTTAAACATGTGTAGAAGTATGCATAATTATGTTTGTATACTGTAAAGTAAGTTTGTTCATGTTTTTATTTGTATATATCAGGTGTATCCATTTGTATAAAACTATCATTAATAAAACATGGTTCATCTTCACCTTGTTTGAGGCATCAGTGTGAAAAGAGAATGGGAGTGTTCTGCTTCCACTTTTCAATTTTTGGACAACTTCTATCATATTCTGTTATAATTATTTTAGTAATACAAGTTCATAATATAAATAGAATTGTGAGGGTCCAGACTTAAATAAGGACAAAGGTGTTCAAAAATCCACCAAATAATTCAATTTAATAGTTCCAAAAATAAACTAACAAATAATTAAATTTCAATGAAAAATAAATCAAAAGATAATAACAAATTTGGGCCCAACTTAAACAGGTCAACTGAAGTCTAACAAGGAGGAATTATTCCAGATTAGATTTTAAATAACTGATTTATGGGGAAGAAAAATGATCTATTTTACTGTTTTTTTTTTTAAGTTTTTTTTCTTTGAGCGTATTTCCATCACTGTCCAGTTCTTTCAGCGGTAACAACTGTGTGTGAGGAATGGTCCACCAGCTTCAGGACGAGCTGCACTCAGCAGTGAAGAACTTCCATGAACTTTAGTTTCACTGTTTGTCTCACACATACAAACACTTTGAACATACATCATCATCAACATGAGAAGGGAAATAAAGACATATCAAACTGTGATACCCAGCTCAGACGGCATGCTGAATGCAAGTACTGATTCAGTACACGAACATACACTGCATACGCACGACACACGTGCATACAGACAGGATTTTCTTTTATCGTCTCTGTACATGAAAGAACACTTTTTATACACTGACTGAGGCCCGTTGCGGACACGCAACATGTAGCAACATGCAGTCAACAGTTAACGCTGCAGCTTCTGACCCATTAAACTTCACTCTTTTCCTGTTTACCTGAAACAGCATCGTGACCATGTTCAAAATAAAAAATAAAATAAAGTTAGGGGGAAAACAGCCATAGCAGCAGTTAAAAAAACAAAGAGGAAAAAAAAAACTGAACTATTTTGCTTTTTTTTTAACAGAAACCATGATCGTGACTGAGCCGTTAATAACATGGAAATATCAGAGGAACTATAAACAAACCATTTTAATGCAAGATGTATAAAAATAGATTCACTGGGTAATCTGATCCTCCTCTCTGAGTTCTGGAAGCTGGAAGAGAGGCACTTCCTTCCAGTTTTCTGTGAACGTCTGTTCCTTCCTGATCGTACCCGTTTCACAAGCTTCAACTCACCGACAAGAAACACGATCAACTTCAGATTCTTTGTTTTACTTTAAAACAAAAAGCCTCACAAAGACGACGCCTGGATTCGCTCTGGTGCCAGAGCGTTGGTGTGTGCGATAGATGTGCTTGTGCCAGGAAGTTGCCGGTTTGAATCCTTGCAGGTACAGTTCGCAAACAGCTGTGGAAGGTGAATCCAGGTGCGGATGAAACCAAAACAAGATCAAGAAAAAGTTCCTGCGCCTGACAGGAGGAGAAACCGACGCGTTTCCTCCGGTATCTGAAAGCAAGTGCAAACTTTCACAGCTTCTGTCGTCTCCGTGCCCTGAATCGTAAAGTCCACAAACCTCCCTTCTACTTTCTGTCCTTCTGAACGAGTCCTCTTGATTTGTTGTCTCCTGCACAGCAGAGGGACGAGTTAAGGATGTAGAGGTGGTTCCAGCTGGAACTAGAGTGTTTCTGTCTTGCCTTCAACGGGGCTGCAACTATTCGTACTCCAGAAACTGTTTGTGGTAAAACAAAAGGTACCTGAGGAGACAAACAGCAGCAGACTGTAAAAAAAAAAACAGCTTTGCTAAGACGGGAGTCCTGCTGAGTCGGCCTCACCTACCCCTCACTGTCGAGCACATCCTTGATGCTGGCCTTGGTGATGATGGCATCGTCACATTTGAACCACTGGTCCATGTGCTGCCGGATGAAGGTGGTGTAATGGCCGCTCTCTAGCGTCCCCTGGTGGTTCACCACTGCAAACAAACTGTACCTGGAAAACAAACGAAGAGCTTACGGTTTATTATTCTGCATTTAATGGCACTACAAACAAGGCTCGTGCTATTTTTTATGACATAGCTAGAAGTTCAAGTTAGTAAAATATATTTACAAGTATTTCATCCATCATCCATCCATCCTTTAGTTTGGTTTATTCACACACAGTCATAAAACATAATACAGTAAATAACTGCAAGATAATAGTGTGTGAATCAAGTCTCCATAAAGCTACTGTATTTAAATTAATCAATCCATCCATCCATTAGTTAGTCAGTCAATCCATCCATCCATCCATCCGTCCATCCACCCACCCACCTATCAATCCATTAATCAATCCATCCATCAACCATGCATTAATCAATTCATGCATTAATCATCCATCCATCATCCACCCATTATCGTATTTTTCGGCGCATAAGTCGCAGCGACATATTTATAGATTTTTCCACTTTATTGGACATAATTGGACTGATGCGACTTATACGGCGGTGCGATGTTTACAGCGGAAAATACGGTAATTAATCCATCCATCCATCAATCCAACCATCCAGCCAGCCAGTACTGTGAGAGATGAAGGACACCCTGGACAGGTCTCCAGTCCATCACAGGGACACAGACAAACAAGATAAACAACCATTCACTCTCTCACTCACATGTAGAGACAATTTAGTTACTAATCATCCTCTGATACCCTGGAAGTACCTGGTAATACCACTACTGTCTAACAAGCTTTTTCAATATATAGCTTTGTTCTTGTACAGATCCGGTACTTACTCTTTAAGTACCAGCCGATTACTCGGTACGTACGTTGTAAGGACACGAATACCTCCTCGACCCCTGGTGTGTACCAGGTACATATCAGGTGCGTACCCGGCAAGCCCCAAAGTACCGTATTTTCCGGAATATAGGTCGCAGTTTTTTGCCTAATTTGCGTGCCCTGCAACCTATAGAGAGGTGAGACCTGTTTATGGATTCCCCCCCATATTTTTAGACCAATTTTTGGCTCAAATATGTCCGTTTTTCATTTTGGCAAAAAAATGGTGCAGTACCACTTTCAGCCACTAGGGTACACGACCGTTCCTACCTCATAATGTGTCCGAAGAAAGCCTCCTCTGGTCGGACTGACTCTGTCGCTGCCTGGCCTCCTGCTCTGGAGGTAACTGCTATTAGCTGTGTTTGTTAGCAAGATAAGTCAAGAACCACAGGACAGATTTTTATCAAACTTTACAGAAAGTAATCACTGTATAGACATTTACAAGTGACCAGCTTTATGAGATGTTTGAGATAAAAAAATAGATCTTTTAGCATCGTTGTTAGCGGTTAGCTACCGTAAACGGATAGTATTTAGATAAATAGCTCATAAACCACTCGGCAGATTTTCTTTCAGCTTACAGAAAGTAATTATTTGGGTTTCATTTACAAACTGTGAACTGTATGAGACATTTGAGATATAATTCGTTGTTTTATAGACGTAATCGTGTCGTGTTAGCTTCGGTTATTTTCCTGCTACTATTTGTCTAAATAGCTCAAACCACTCGGCGGATTTTCTTTCAGCTTACAGAATGTAATTATTTGGGTTTCATTTATAAACTGTTGACCTGTACGAGACATTTGAGATAAAATTCGATTTATTTATAATTTATTTTCGCAGTGCACGCGACCATTTGGAAGACGTCAAAGCGAAACAATTTAAATCCAGCAGATTTGACCATTTTGTGAATTTATTAAGGAACGGTTAAGCTCAGGAACCCTTGTACTATAATGTCAGCTATAATTTTTTAGCAAACAAATAATTGTTTTACCGTGTTAATCTTGTAAAGTCCTTCCGTGCTGGCTCGCTTCTGTGGCCGCCATTTTCAGCAGGGCAAATGAGGCGCTGACGCGTCGCATAGCGGTGACGCATAATAGATGTGATCTATTTAAAGGTGCGACCCGTTTATGGATTTTTCCAATTTTTTGGCAATAATTGGACAAAGCGATCTATATAACGGTGCAACCTTAATTCCGGAAAATACGGTACGTACCCTGTAGGCCTGTCACAATAACACATTTTGCTGGGGGATTGTCTCAAATTATTGCGATAAATGATAATATTGTTTGAAATTTGACAATAATTAGTAATTATTGTCAAATTTAATAAGAAATTTTGGTTTCCGGTAATTTGTTTTTTGTGTAGTATCTTTTTTCGACCACCAGATGGCAGTATAAGACAGTTTGAACCAAAGGATGGATAGGGAGGACACGAGCAGCGTGTCTCTAAGAAAAATGGGAGGGAGGCCCCTTGACGTGACATGGGCTGTCTCTTTCCTTTATTCGGTTCTCAAAATGTGGACACTGTGTGTGGTTTGAGCTCTTCAGCATTTGTCACACAAAGCTTTTAATAAAAAAGTAAATAAACAAGTTCTCAGCTTCTTTTTTGCAGAGAAAAACAACTTTTAACACGAAGGCACGGGTTTCAACCATGAATTTTAGAGATTCGACAAGACGGAGGCTTTTTCCTGACGGCGGCCTGTTAGCTCGTAGCTTAGCTTCTCAGCTTAGATGCTTTTGACGATCCAAAAACACGACTTTGGACGGTTAAAATGTATTTTAAACAGAAAGTGTGTGTGTGTGTGTGTGGGGGGGGGGGGGTCTCAGTGAAGAGCACCAGAGTTGAGCCTTTTGTCATCCAATGTCTTCAGTAGAAAGAGACACGAAGAAACGATAAAGCAGATAAATGAAAATGAGGTCGATCATTTTCATTTATCATACGATTAATAGATTTATTGCGACAGGCCTAGTACCCTGTCAGTACAGTGTCCTAATACATCAATACATCCTGGTGTCTGTACACATTCAGTACATACCCAGTATGAACATTGTAAGTACTGTACCAGGTACAAACTGGGCTGCGTTGTGTACTGCTACCAAAATCTGTAATTGTGTTGGACTCATGTTTGCAGGAGATATGAATATTCCCCAGATGACTGTGTTTTAGAAGAACCGTCCTCATCAGTACTGTAGTACTGTACTGTAGTACTGTTATGACCTCACTCCAGCAGCAGTCTACAGCATTAAAAAGCCAACAAACTTGAAGTATTTGTGAAGTGGTTTCCTTCTGTGTTTGGTTTGAACTCACATATTGTCGTTGTTGAATGGGTCCACAGTCTGCTGGTACTGCCCGTTCATCCGGCTTTCTTTACTGAAACACAACAAACACCTTCAATTCATCTAATGGGGCCGAGACGGAGTAGAGGCAGGGCAGCTGACTTGGGACCAGAAAGTCGCAGGTTCAACTCCCTGCCATTCCCACATGTCGTGGTGTCTCTGAGCAAGACACCCAAGACACCATCCTCCCCCTGAGTGTATCTCAGGTGTGATGGGTTAAATGCAGAGAACTCATTGGTCATTGTACAGAAACATATGATGATGACAACACACAGCACGTATACTAACGTGAAGCTTGATTTAACCTCAAGCCTCATCCTCTGCAGCTCCAAAAGTCTTTGTTGAGATTAAAACGTTTTTTTTTTTTTATGTTTGGGGTGATGTACGCTCGAGTGGACAGCAGCAAGGCCAGGTTTTCCTACCGGAGGCTGTTTTCGTCCACAGAAAGTCCCGTCGTCGTTGCGTCATCACACTAGCAGAGTCTCTCCCGATTGGTTGCTGCGACGCTGCGAGCAGCAGGAAGCAAGAATATTCTTGCTTCCTGCTGCTCGGCTGCTCACGTGTGTGAAAAGGGACTGCCGGGTGCTGCTGCGCTGCTTGAAATGCTGAAGATGCGCCGCGTCACGCCCCGCTGCTCCAAGATGCGCGGCCACATAGACTTTCAATGTAAAGTGGCTGCTTCGGCTGCGCGAGATGCGTTTGGTGAGGATGAGGCATCAGAGCTGGTCAAAACTCATCGAAGCACTACTTCGTAACGGTTTCTCTGTGTACTGTGGTATTATTTTTGTTGTACTTTGTCAAAGATACTTTTCTTTATTTCTGAATATTTACACACTGTATTTGACGTACTGTTCTCTGCTGATGAGACAGGGACGCACAGTGCAGCTCTAACTGGAACCACCTAACTGTACGCACCTCTCGTTTCCAATACTCAGCTGAAGCACCGTCAACGTTCTGTGTCCAGCTGGACCGGGACATTTTCTCACATCCTTCTTTGTTTTGCCCCCTGCCTCCTGTCTCTGAGCTCTGCTGTGGTTCTGTTCACCTCGAGGTTTGGGTTGGACCTCGGCTCACAGCCAGGAGGCCTCTCACTGACCTTCTACATCATTTCTTATCAGCTTCAGGCCACACAGCCATCAAATGAAAAAAATGAGGCGACTTAGCTTCATAAATTTATAAAAATACCAAACAGAAAATCACAACTAGCAGTGGTTAGTCCAACCAGGCGGTAAACGACCCGCCTGACGAAGACACAGGCAGAACCTGCAGCTCTTCTTCGTCACGCTGGTCACGTTCTTTACAGTGGACGATTCGGGGTTCTGCTCACCTGGAGGCCATGAAGGGGGTCATGTCCAGCTCCAGGGGGAAGGAGACGTACGTCGTGATCTTCCGCCGTAGTTTGGCTGAATGCTCAAACCTCTGCACACACACACACACAAACACACACACACTGTGTTTAGTTACTGATATAATTTGCAGCTTCAGGTAAAATGTAATTTAGTTACTTTGAGGTGAAAGCAGGCCACGATGGGCAGCTTCTTCATGGTCAGCTGCTTGGTGGACTCCTGGTAACTATGGCACCCGCTGCACTTGATCTTGGCGCTGCTGCCCAGGTGCTCCGGTCTGGTGAACCTGGACTCAAGAGACGGACTGTTTAGGGTTCTGCTCCAGCTCTGGACTCCGGCAGGTGGGAGGTCAGCTACCTGCGCAGACAGTCCATGAGCGTCGTGGCTCCACAGGCGGGACTCTCTCCGTTAAGAGCAGACACCTCTCCTCCTGGGCTCAGGGGCCAGAACGGCGTGGAGGAGCCCGGCAGGTCCAGGCTGATGTCCCAGAACGGGTCGATGGTTGTTGAGACGCCACTTCAGAGGAGACGACACAGCAACACGAAGAAAAGAAGCCAGAGTCAACGAGCAGCCGAGCGGTGCGTTCAAAGTCTGTCAGCTCAACGGGAAACACAACTCTGAAGTTTCTTTTATAGAGAACAACACCTGGTTCTATTGAAGTGTTTGACAATGTGTGTTCATGTGAGTTAAAAACTTTAAAATCTACCTTTAGACAAAGGAAGCTAACAACTTGACACACTCAGATTCACTCCAGAACACCATGATTTCCAAAGCTAATTATAAATCTCTACAAACAAATCTGAAGGTAGTTCCACGTTTCTAAAACGACTGATGTCAAATGTCCTACAGGAAAAATGAGACTCAGGACTCCACGGGGACATCGTAATGTTGCAGGTGGAGTGTATCCACCTTCTTCCTGTGCTCTCCACTGTCTAAATAATTATGGTACAACTTCCTGTCAGACAGGAAGTAGCTGTAAGCATTGATGGTAGCGGAGCACGGACCACAGTTTATTTGAAAGTAATTTACATTCAGTTTAGCAGATAAAACTCTGTTTTAGTTCTGTTCACATTTATTTAGCAACCATAAAGTTTACAAAAATAGCCATGCTCAGTTCAGGTACCTGCTGTGTTCACAGCTGCAGGAACATTAATAACAATGGAATTTGCCAAAATACAAACCTGGTTTAAATTAAACAAACTATCATTGAATCTTGGAAAAACTAATTACAGTATATGTTGTTTAGCAATACAAAAAAGAATATGGAATTTTTTCAAAAAATTGATGGAGTGGAAGTAAAGAGAGTAAATGAGGTGAAGTTTTTGGGTGTGGTAATTGATGAAAAACTGTCGTGGAAACAGCACATCAATCCGGTAAAAATTAAGTTAGCCAGATCTACGGCGGTACTGTATAAAGTTAAAGATTTTTTGAATGAGACAGCTCTTTATTTGTTATATAATACAATTTTTGTTCCACATTTAATTTACTGTGTTGAAGTTTGGGGGAAGGCATGTAAAACTATTACAAAGCCTGTTTTTATTTTACAGAAAAGAGCTGTGAGAATTATTTTAGGAAAACCTCATCGTCATCCATCAAATATATTGTTTAATCAACTTAAGTTATTGAAGTTTTATGATTTGGTGGATTATAACATTAGTCATGTATAAAGCTCAAAACAACTTACTGCCTCCTAACGTTCAAATGTTTTTTGATAAGAGAAGGTCTTGTTATACTCTTAGGGGTACTGAGGTTTTTGTAAAACCTCAGTATAGGACCAGTTTGAAGACTCGGACTGTTTCGATACAGAGAATTTACTTATGGAACACTTTAGATAACGGTATTAAATTTGCTAGATCGATGCTTGTGTTTAAAAAGATGAGCAAATCGAAGTTGTTAACAAAATATGAAAATCTTTAGTTAAATCCATTGTATTAGGAAACTTTCTCGTTAACTAACGAAGTTGTTTTTGTTTTTTGTCATTCCATTACTGAAAAACATTGCTTGAGTTGATTGTTTGGATTGAGTTTGCTTTTGTTACTTTGAAAAAAGGGGCAGATATTATAAGATTACAGTATTTCTTCTCTCTGCCACCTTTCATTTTATGTCTTTTACATTTTACATTGTATGTTTATGCATTGTTTTTCTTTTATATTGATGTAAAATGAATAAATTTAATTAAAATAAAATAAAAACCAGACCAAACTAAATCAGTGGCTACAACAAAAGAGTTTGGAACAAGGACCCAAAACAAAATGAATGTTTCTGTGAAAAGAGCTATTGTTCCATCTCCTACCTACAGAAGAGGAGTTAAGAATAATGTGGCTGAAAAATGTGAATTTGAAGAGACCACCCAAAACTCTGTATGTGTGCTCATCTCACTTTGATGTTTAATACACTGTATTGTATTACATTATTATTAGTATTTCTTCTTTCAGCTGCTCCCTTCTTCAGGGGTCTCCACAGCAGAATTGCATTCAGGCGCAAAAAATTTGATCCGATCCAGCCCTCGCCTGCTGTCATCATTTCCGAACCCAACTCGATCCAACGAATTAACATTAATTACAGGTCCAAACCCAGAAAAAAAACCCAGACATTTTTAATTAGTTAACGGTCGGGGATGCGCGGCTGAATAAACGGTGCAGAAGATTGGAGCTGAGGTGGTGTTTGTGTTTTCATGGCTGTAAAAGAGCATTTAAACTCTGCTTCTGCCTACATTCTCATTTATTCTATTCTATTCAGTTTATTTCTATAACAACAAGTCACAACAGAAGTCGTCTCAGCGCACAGAACAGCATATTTGTTTGTCTTTGAATGATTATCGTCTTGGTATGATGATATCGTCATGTCTGAGCTCTGACAAGTGTTCCCACATGTTTAAATTAAATCCACAATGCTTGGAGAAACTACATTAGCTCGTACTGTTCACACAGAAACAAATGCCGGTTCTGGTCGATGCTGGGAGTCAAGCCCATAATTCACGAAAGGCAGCATGGGGGCTAGAAATAAGGTGGAAACTTTATTAATTTCACAGAGTGTGTGCATTTCATTAACAGTCTGAAGGTGTCAGAGCTGACAGCATGTTTACTGGGTTTCATGTGAGCAGACATTCTGTCAGACAACACGCTGACACTAACCTCTGAGCAATGGAAGAAGAGAAAAAACAGAGAGAAATACTAAAAATTAAAAATACTATTGGAGTAAATCGAACAGAAAAACTACAAAATACTGTCAAACTTATTTGCGACGTCTGGGAGAACCAGTTTCCTGCAGATCCAGTTATCTTTACATCGAGACCAACAAAAAATCCTGAGCTTCAACATGTTCACTGTTTGTGGAGAACACAAACAAAAATCATCATAATAATAAATAATAATAAAAAGAAGGGACACAGGTTTTATTGTAGTAAACAGGTGGGATCTCCAAGATAAATCTACTGTGATTATCAACATTATCCAACATAGAAATATCTTTAACTTGTTCAGTTTCATACAAGATGAACATTTTGTGTGGTAGTAGCTGAGAGTCATCTTCAGTGAGAATGATGGTTGTTTACAAAGTTGGACCAGAACTACTCCGTCCTTGTTCAACATTTAATCTGAGTTTAAAGCTCTGCCACGCATTCCCTCAAGGAATCGTCGGCCTTTAATGAAGTCTGCAGCCCAAAGTGACGACACTGAGGGTGGATAAAGCCCTGGAGTGGGTTTGGGCCCAACTCTTGAACATAAAATACATTTAAACAGCAGTAATGTCATAAATCCAGCAGATGGCAGGAGAGAAGCATCTCCCAGACTGAGGCAGGGCAGGAAGTGATGATGAGAGAATGTTGGACTGATGAAAGCATAGATATCATATATAGAACACTAGATACCGCATGGCCCGCGACGAGATTTCAGGCGGCCATCTTGGCGCTGTCGTCCGCTCCACTCAGCCTTATATATTTGGCTGGCACAATAAAGTATCAGCGCATTTAATCAATCATAACACGCTGAATAGTAATCCCATTGCCACATATTTAAATGTTAGGCATACAGCTATTAAAACTGCATGTATAGGAACATATATTTTAGCATATTTAAATAATTTTGGTGGAATACCATACTTAATTATATGACATGTTTAGCAAGATGCAACCAAAGATGCAATTTATTCACACACACATTATGTATACATATTAGATACTGTAATTATATATACAGTATATATATATATATACAGTATATATATATATATATATATATATATATATATATATATATATATATATATATATATATATATATATATATATACAGTATATATATATA
>JBBPBX010008271.1:0-10355 GCA_038048925.1 Garcialebias charrua | reverse complement strand
ATATACATACATATATATACATATATACATACATATATATATATATATATACATATATATACATATATATATATATATATATATATATATATATATACATATATTTATCTTTTGGAAACCTTTAAAACAAAAACGTGATATCTGGGAGTGTGTACACAAAAACATTGTCTGAATGAGGTCCATGTTATTTTATTCATATACTGTGATTTAGTGAGTTTATTGAAGTTATTTTGTACTGACTGAACTGCACATAACTGTTATAACAAAGCAAAAATAAAAAGGCAACAGTTGAAACTAAGGATTCTTGTTGCCTTCTTAAGCTGAGCATTCAGAAAAAATGTTACACTCACTATTATTGATCTTATTTCAAAGAAGTGGTGAGGCATTTTCTGTTAGTTTGTATGCAGCAAAGTACAAGGGTGACAGCGCCAAGATGGCTGCCCTAAATCCTGCGTTTGAGCAGGCTATGCTTGGTCTACTATATATAATGTCTATGGATGAAAGAGGCAGTTCTGTCTAGAGCTGTGATTTTTGGCCCGAGCCCCCAGTCCAACCCGAGCTGGGTCGGGCTTTTGATGCGGTTTTAATTGCGCATGTGGCCCCGCCCACCCATTGTTCTTATCACACATCTGAGGATTTGCAACTGATCCACAACAAGAGACATAATGAAGCTGGAAAGTATTAAATTCACTCTACAAAGCCAGCACAGTGAAACCTGCTGATGTGAGTCAGGTGCACGCTCAGGTCCGACCGCCAGTTGAAAGAAGATTTTTTTTAAAAGCTGCGTTAAGCTTCAAATGGACAACCGGATCATCGGCCGCACGCGTCCTGCTCCACACCCTGCTCATCTGCGGAGAAGCTACAAAAGCAGACGCGAGCAGCAATTAAAATAGCCTTGTTCAATATTTTTCCAAATAATTTTGCTCTAAAATATTTTTATAATAATAATAATAATTTTCTTTAAAAAGCACCTTTCAGAACACCCAAGGACACTTTACAGCAAGAAACATATCAGATAAGATGGTGTAAAAACAAACAACAAGCACAGTGCAAAGACAAACGGGAATACATTGAAATATAAAATACATAAACCAGTTAAGAGTGATAAGCTAGTCTAAAGAGATGTGTTTTCAGAGCAGTCTTGAACAGAGAAAGGGAGGTGGTGTTTTGAAGGTCTGGCGGTAGAGCGTTCCAGAGGTGAGGGGCAGAGCAGGTGAAGGCCCTGCTCCCCATGGTGGAGAGGCGGGCAGAGGGTACATGGAGATGTAGCGAAGAGGAGGATCTGAGAGAGCGTGATGGGATGGAGATTTGTAGGAGGTCAGATAGATAAGGAGGGGCAAGGTTGTGGATAGATTTGAACGTGAGAAGTAGAATTTTGAAGATGATGCGTGATTTAACCGGGAGCCAGTGGAGCTGCTGCAGGACAGGAGTGATGTGGTTATAGTAGGAGGTTTGAGTGATGACACGGGCAGCTGAGTTCTGGACCATCTGTAACTTGTGGAGAGATTTGTTGGGGAGGCCGTAGAGAAGGGAGTTGCAGTAATCGATACGGGAAGTCACAAGACTGTGCACCAGGATGGCTGTGGAGCGGGGTGTGAGAGAAGGACGGAGACGGTTAATATTACGGAGGTGGAAATAGGCAGATTAATATTGTTGATGCGTGAAGTGAAGGAGAGAGTGGTGTCGAGTAGGGGTTTGAACGACTACATCATTTTAAACTCGACATTAACATAATATAACTCGAGTAGAACTCAAGTAGTTGACAACGTCAAAGGATCTCAAGATGCAAAAAATAAATGAATACATAAAACCGCAAAAATTATGTCATTAATCATGGACATAGCCAGAATTTTTTGGGGGGCGGGTCGTTTTAAAGGAGAAGTTGACAATGCTAAACTAATGTGCCTGGATAGCTCAATGGATAAAGCGTTTGCCTTCAGTCCCAAAGCTCATGAGTTCAAGTACCGCATGGTACAATGATTTTTTTTTATTCATTCCAGATTAAAAAAGCACAAGAAAACTATTTACAAAACGGCAAGAAATAAAACAATGCATTAAATGAAAGGAATCAGACGAAGAAAATAATCTTATCTGCCCCTTCTCAAACTATTTTTTTTTTCAAACACTCTTTTATTGGATAAAAAAAGAAGAATGTGTTAACCACAGCCTGTGGTTAACACATTCTTCTTTCTTCACAGGCATATTAAAGGGATTGTGACATGATTTTTTTACTATTCATAAAATTGCTTAATATATATATAGATTATCATTTAAATATGTTTGTTTTTGCAAACAAAATGATAAATCACTTTAATTTTGCTTTAAAAGTGATTTTGAACTTCAAGCCGTGTTTAATCATGGGAAATCCCATTACACGCGAACGCACCATCTGTGATGTCACACCGGGCAGAGCTCTGGGCTTGTCACAGTGCGCAGGTATGAGCAGCTCGACATGAAGGAAGTCTGATACAGCATCAGACCTAAATTAGATCCTGTTGTTTCTTGTTCCATCACCCAAACAATTTTCTGCTTCCCAAAATGAAGACAAATAGCTCAAATCTTCACATAGATTGCTAAATTCGTCCAGTTTTAAATTGTCCGCTATTAAAGACACCACAGCCCTCTGCCCAGTGTGACATCACATATGGTGCGTTCGAGTGTAATCGGATTTCCCATGATTAAACACGGCTTGAAGTTCAAAATCACTTTTAAAGCAAAATTAAAGTGATTTATCATTTTGTTTGCAAAAACAAACATATTTAAATGATAAAATATATATATTTTGAGCAATTTTATGAATAGTAAAAAAATCATGTCACAATCCCTTTAACTACTTTTTTTATCCAATAAAAGACAAATGTAAAATTAGTTGTTTGAATCGAGTGTTTGAAAAAAAAATAGTTTGAGAAGGGGCAGATAAGATTATTTTCTTCGTCTGATTCCTTTCATTTAATGCATTGTTTTATTCCTTGCTGTTTTGTAAATAGTTTTCTTGTGCTTTTTTAATTTGGAATGAATAAAAAAAAAAAAAAACTTGTACCATGCGGGACTTGATCCCACGAGCTTTGGGACTGAAGGCAGACGCTTTATCAGTTGAGCTATCCAGGCACATTAGTTTAGCATTGTCAACTTCTCCTTTAAAAGTGGGCGGTTCGTTCGAACCCCCCGAACCCCCCTTGCCTACGCCAATGTTAATTATTTACAAAAAAAAAAAAAACATTGTGAGTGTATATTATGCTCCTACCATTTATCATACTGCAAATAAGACACAGGAAAACCAAAACTATTAGTTATTATTATTAAACTGCAAAAGTCAAAGAAACGTGCAGCACGTAAAAAAACAAAACTTAAAAACAGTAGGGCGTATGACCACCCCGCACCACCGCCCGCGGTGCTGCGCATTAGGTTTAGTTTTAGAGATTTTTATGTTTATAGTTTTTTTTAAATAGGTTTAGAGATTAATATTTTTTGCTTTTTGTTTGTGAAACAAAGTCAGAGGAAGCTGGTTCTGGTTCGGTCATTGGACAGTGTTACACCATACAGGTAGTCCTTGGGTTACGGCGTTTCGGGGTTACGACGCATCTCCCATTTACTATGAAAAACCTTATTTCAAATTAAGCGGTTTTACGTCGTAAACGTAATGCAGAGGCGGAAGAATATTGTACGGTACGCGGTGCAGTGGCGGAGGAATAAGGCGGAGTACGCCGCTCTGGACCGAGGAGGACGGCGTCACCAGCATCCCAGTAGGCCATTAACTCTTTTTGTCCTTCATTATGGCTCCCAAACGTACGGTATGTGTTTTTTGATAATTATATAGGGCACTGTGTTAGTATAGGCTAAGTGCTTGGTAATACAGTACTGGACATGTATATGGTGCAGTATGTACGTATGTTCCGACTTACGTCAAAAATCGGTTTACGCCGCCGCGTAGGAATGGATCAACGTCGTAAGTCCAGGACTACCTGTATTCTGTGACCTGCAACAGTGCATGCAACACCGCCCCCTACAGTCACAATTTACGGCAGTCAAAGAATATGGTGTAACACCGTTTACTCTAAAAGGAAGTTGATTCATTTTCTGTTCCGTAACTGCGATGTACCGGTAATGATGTCACCACAAATACTCAACGTGAAATTTAAAAACTCGACAGATGTCCTAGGAATCAATGTGCAGATTATTAGAGTAGTCTGTTAAAGCCCTAGTGTCGAGCAAGACACCAAGACTCTTGACCTGAGGTGAGGGGGATAGCAGAGTTGTTAAGGGGGATGAGAAGATGTTCTGACTTTGAAATAGAGTTTTTGGTACCAACAAGGATGATTTCTGTTTTGTTATTGTTTAGTTGTAGGAAATTGTTGGAAAACCAGTGATTTAGCTCATTGAGACAGTCGGTGAAGATGGAGGGTGGGTGGAGTTTTTTTTTTGACAAGTATAGCTGTGTCATCAGCATAACAGTGGAAATGGACACAAAATTTGCGGAAGATGCAACCTAGAGGAAGGAGGTAAATGATGAAGAGGAGGGGTCCGAGGAGAGAGCCTTGGGGCACACCCATGCCCCAAGGCTGTTCATCTGCATAATAGCTTATCTTTAGAGTTGATTTTTTTTTTTAGGCTATTCGTTTTGTGTGTTATTATCCATTTGGTGAAACAAGAAATCTTATATCTTCCTTTGAAATACGTTTTTAAAATATGTCAAAACTGATTTGCTTACAAAAGCAGTAAAAGCTTAATATTTTTTTTCCCCCTGGTACGGGCCTCTAATCACAGTTAATTGGTTGGGTCGGGTTCGGACAAAATAGCTACGGGCTGAGGCCGGGTCGGATTTTTTAGGTTCGAATGCAACTCTAGTTCAATTTAATTCTCCTTAGTCTGTTTGTGAGCAGGAAGTCATGACTGGCGTGACCTTCTGACTTCCTGTCAGACTCCCTTCAACACATGGACTTACTGGCACACTTGGCAGGTGACGTCAGACTGGAGGCCCCCGGTGAAGATTTGGTCAATGATGCAGTTACAGTGGTTTGGGTTGTTGGCTTTCTTCCCGTTGTCATCTATGGACACACACACACACACAGTACAGCATCAGTCCCGTGTAACGTCTCCGTCTGCTTGTGAACAGTGAAAAGTGACAGATTGTGGAGCACGTCTGTAGCCGGTGCTTCTTTACCTTTGCAGTGGCGGTGCAGCACGTCCAGCGCTGCAATGAGGAACTCGTGGGCGTCCTGCTGCTCGTAGCCAGCCAGGTGGCGGGCGTGAGTCCACACCAGGTGCAGGAGGCGGAACGGGACGTGAGGCGAGCGATGGCCTGAGTAGAACTGACAACACCACCAAAGTGTGAGAGAAGAAACGCCTTTTCCCTCCTGGACAGTGAACATGAGCACATGAGACGGTCACCTCCTGGAAGAGTTGGGACATCTCACACACCAAGCACGAGTTGCTCTGCATCTCGCATTTGTGTCGGTCGGACAGGAAGAAGTCGCGCAGCAGCGGCGTGTGCGTCAGCGCCTGGACGATGCAGTTCATGAAGCACGTGTTGCCCAGGTTGATGAGACCACGTAGGCCTGAGAGCCAACGCAAACAGTGAACATGAGGACGAGAAAGGTTTGATCGACAAACAGGAGAAATGAGGAGGAAAGCAGTGATGTCACTGATGAGGAGCCAGGTGTGTGCCGATCCCTGCAGCTGCTGGGAGGTGTCACAGTCTGACTCCAGCACTTCCTCCAACTCTCCCTGCAGAACATGTTCAGCTCTGACCTGACCTCACCTCGTGACATTATTCTACCTGGATTAATGAGCAGCAGCAGAACATTTTCAGCTCTGCTCCCTCAACACTTCCTGACTCCTGCGTGTCAGAGAGTAAAGAGCAGATGCTGATCAGGCAGCTCGTCGTGCTCAGAAGGTGAGTACGAACCAATCGTACAGTTGGAGGTGATTCTCCTCCTCTTGGGGTTGTGGCGGAGCAGCTCCAGCTCCCTCTTTGTGGGCTCCCACGTCGAGTACCTCTCTCCAACTCCTGAAGCAAATCAACACACAGACAAACATCCGTAAACTGGAATCAACACCCGTTTATTTTATTTAAATGAGCAAATTGATACAATACATAAATAGACAAGGGATACATGGTATTGGATTTTTGGCTGATATCCGATACCAATATTCCCACCCTAGACCTACTTACAGACACTAAATATCTTTCTCTGCTGTGGAATTTAAATACTACATTATTCTGCATGGTCTTTGTCAGTTTGACCTGCTGCCAGATGCAGATGTCAAAAAAGGGTCTGAAAATGATGCAACACTTCAACTTGGATTATGTTTAATGTCAAATGTATTCATGACATTTAATGGTAAATGGTAAATGGAGCTTATTTATATAGCGCTTTCCAGCCCCCTGTGAGGAGCCCCAAAGCGCTTTACAATACCAGCCATCCACCCATTCATTCAGACATTCATACAGCAAACCCCCGACCTACGACTCCACCGACCTGCGAACCACAGGACCTACGAACGAGCCAAAGTTGAAGAATGCCATCGACGTACGGCAGAAAATACGTGACCTACGAACGAACCAAGTCAAAATATGTAATCGAGCTACGGCAGACTGGATGCACGACCTACGAACGAGCCCCATTACAAGTATATAATCGAGCTACGGCGTAACTGCGTCACATACGGCAATCGGCGAGGTGGGGGAGGGGATTGCCTTTGGCTGTTGCTTGTTGGGCATGGGCGTGACACTGCGCATGACAGTGGAAAAGTACCGCCAGCGAGAGGGGGGGGCTGGGCTTCTGGCGGATGTACACACAGCCGCAGTGCACCTGGCGGCGGAGGGATCCGTACAGGTAAAGCGGTAACTATTTAAAGGGCTGCGGCCATTTTGTCCCTCGTGGGTTAGTTACGGCGATTGATGAGAAGAGACATACGAACGAGAACGAAGAAGAACAACGATAACGAGAGAAAAACAACAACAAACGTACGAACAGGTACTGTAATAAATTTTAATTTACAGTAGCAGTTTTAGACTAAAGCGAACGTTAGCACGTTAGCATTCATTTTAATTTTTGCTCCTTAGGAATTAGCACGTTAGCTAATTTTCGACGCTAATTTTCGACGGGTCATCGAACGGGCAGGTACGGTCCAGTACTAAATGTACTCAAAGAAATATTTTTAGACGAAAGCAAACGTTTGCATTGATTTGTGAACGTAGCATTAATTTAAATTTTTGCTCCTTAGGAGTTAGCACGTTAGCTCGTACGCTAATTGTTGAAAAATGGCTCCGAAGAGACCTGGAAAGTCTGCGGACGCGGCAGAGGGGAAAAAACCTCGCAGAACGATCACGCTGGAGACTAAGGGTGGGCGATTAATCGCATTTGCGATTATCTCGCGATATGTTAAAACGCGATTCTCTAATCGCACGGGCTGCAATTTGACTGGTCACGAGATTTGGTAGTGAACCGCTGTGGCCGCGCGCAGCTGAGTGGAGCAAAACAGAGAGAGAGAGCAGGGAGGAGGAGTCCGTGCGTTCCAACACAGTTGCTCCACGCTCGACTGAAGTCATAAAAGTTATAAATTCAGGTAAGTTAGCTCATTTAAACGTGTATCTGAGAGCGCAAGCTGGTCACGTGACTTGGTAGTGAGCAGCTCTGTGGCGCGCGCAGCTCGAGTGGAGCAAAACACAGAGAGCAGGGATGGAGGAGACTGTGCGTTCCAACACAGTTGCTCCAGGCTCGACAGAAGTCATAAAAGTTATAAATTCAGGTAAGTTAGCTCATTTAAACGTGTATCTGATCTTAGAGGCTGAAACACCGAGACCGCGCGAGATCAACAGAGCGCGAGCTGGTCATGTGACCGGGTCTGTTGTTGACGGTGCCCTGTTAGCAGCTAGCTCAGCAAGCTAACGTTCTTCGTGAAAAAGCGCATTAATTATCTGATAAAAAAAAAAAACAGTTGCGTCGTTAGTGATATGAATTAATACGGAACCAGTAAAAATAATCGCATTTTAAATCGCAATAGGCTCTGTGCACAAGTGCCGTAAATCACTTGCGCATTGACCGGAAAGGTGATTTCCAGCTTCCGGTCTAGCCCCGGTCTCAGTGAAAATAGTGCTGTCTGAATGTTTACAAGAGCTGCCCAAGACAATGTTCATCTTATCGTTGATTCCTGGTCCCCTGCTCCGACAAGCAAACGTAACAAGGGATTTAAATTGCATGTCTCAAGTTTTCTGCACAACTACGAGGGTAAGTAACGTTAGTTTGATCGCGTTGTGTTGTTGCTACCTGTTAGCGGCTAACGTTAGCCTATTAGCAACGCAATCTTTTTTTTGTGTACTCACGTTATAGAAACAGATTTTCCACACTTAAACAAAACGGCTCATATTTTGTGATCATTCTACATACATGCTGCTCTTCTCAGTTTCATGCAAAACTCAGGAGACAGCTGTGAAGTCGTTGTCAGGGCTCTGTCAGGTCCATGAAGAAAGCTGAAAAACCTCACCATAGGGTGAAGCTAGGATTGTTCAGATGACAGTTTTAAGATTGTTGGTTCAGTAACCCCACGTTCCTGTTGTTAATGTGGATTTAGCTAAGATGGTAATTAAATATTAAATAAAAATAGGATGGAATTGGCTACACTTTAAGAAGATGTAAACAGTTGAGTTTGGCCTTGCTAGTCTCCAGTGGGTTATTTGCTGCATGCATTGTTCTTTTAATTTGGTAATTCATGCATATTATTGTAGTTTTACTTTAATCTAAAGAACACACTCACAGCCCTTCTTCTTCTTCTGAAGGCTAGAAGTTACTCTCTGATTTAAGGGGGGTGAACATTTGTGCTCAAAACAGTTTTCAGTTTATTAAAAAATAGACTGTGTGCACCCTTATGTTATGTTTAACTTGTCTTCTAGTTTCCTGGAGGAATACGTCGGAGGACTGGGCAGCAGAGCAGAGGAGTGGAGCGAGGATGTCAGTGTGAGTCAGTCAATCTAGTACATTCAGCTACATACTGTATTTACATTCTTGGTCTAATTATTTTGACCTCGTGTGTTTTTATGCAGCTCTCAGAAACTAAAGTCTTCACTCCCTCATGTGCACCTGCTGCTGAGAACCATATCACACCTGGGCAAAGGTAATGTTTTCTCCATAGAGGCTTGATTTTACTTCATTTTTTATTGATTTTACCTGTTTAACTTGTCATTTTATTGTATATTAAATTGAGTTTTTAGTTCACTGTGTGTTAGTGTACTGACATGTAAATACTGTACACACTACACTAATCTAGGTTCTGCAGGCTCTGTGCTGCACAAGATTCATATATCTCGCCTCTTTGCTGCAGAAGCCTGGTGTTGGAGGAGGAGAACCACCTTCCTCCGCTTCCACACAGAGTCTGGTCTTCACCAACTCCCACCATAACCAGCAGCCGCCCCCGAGCTGCAGCACAAGATTTTGATGGCCGCTACAGTGACACACAAGTTATCCTGGACTGTACAGAACTACGGTGTCAAACACCTTCATCCCTGCTCCTCCAGAGTAAAGTCTTCTCTTTGGTCAGGAAGTGGAGATATGAAGTTTGATAGAAAAGCTGATGGCACAGTCTTGAAGAAAAACAAAATGCTGTCATTTACGTATATTGACATTGTCTTACATTTGTAAGTAGATATTCTTGATGGAAACATGTTGTACTGTTTTCTCTGGAGGTAAATAAAAATAAATGTCACATTTTTGTAAGTGCAGTACCTAAACATTTTATTGACCACTGTATTTTGGTATGTGGATATCTTTTAAATTAATTTTATGTGAGAATGTTAACCTATTGTACCTATGTAAGTTTTTTGAGAGGTCCAACTTTGAAAAACCTTGTTTATTTGATAGTGTCAAAAACAGGGTAAAGTTAAACATATTAATCAAATGCCTTAAATGAAAATTACAGATATATTATCCATTCAATTGGATATTTTTTTAAATTATTGTTAGTCTTGTTTTATAGCCACAGTAACAACAACACAATATCCTCTGTATTTCAATATTTGAACACTTTAATTGTGAAATAGAAGGTCGAAATTTTACAGGTAAGAAATCATATGCTAAAAACCTTTAAAATAAAACTTTTATTGATTTATGGAATCTGCTACCAAGTAGGTAAACAGATTAATGAGGGCTGAAAATTTTACAAAAAAAATCTTGTAATTGCTTTGACTGATAAGCACCAGCAGCAGCCAGAACCAGGCCAGCCTGTGCTGATGTGTTGGGGCGCAGACGACGCTGAAGAAGGGCTGCTTGTTGAGATGGACTGAGCTGCCGTGCCAGAGGCAAGGAGGGGCCGGAGTGTCTCTGAACCAGCTGGCTCAGCACAAGGCTCTGGCTGCAGGC
>JBBPBX010008270.1:35147-48410 GCA_038048925.1 Garcialebias charrua | reverse complement strand
AGTATCAGGAGACTTTAGCCCACCGTCAGGCCTAGCAGGTGAGAGTGTATCAGTGGAGCACAACTTTCCTCAGCAGCAGAGAATCTCCATGAAAATACCTGCGCCTCACACACGTGCAGAAGACCCCACCAGTGGCCGCTAGGATTCCCTGAAACAAAGGGCAGACTTTCAGAAGCAACATTGAATTTGCCTATGAAAAGTGTAGTTTCTCTGCCAAACACTAGAGGGAACAAGACTTCTATTTCTGGTGCACGTTTAACATCTTTTATCACTCGTGTTTCCAAAGACTCACATAGATAGACAATGTTGGCCTCTAAGGTTGAGATAAGTGTTAGGCGTTAGATTGAGCCATTCTCCACATAGATAGCATCAGGACAGTCTCAATATAAGTGTCTGTCCTGTTTTTCTCAGGATATTATTCATTTACAGTCAGCTACTACTGTGGCAGCAGCACTGCAACATGTCTGTTTAAGAGGTTGGTGTCGTTCCTTTTCGCCATTATGTGCTTATAGAAGGCCTTTGACTGCAATATGTTCTATGACACCACAAAGAAGAAAAATCATTTCTGACCAAAAATGAAAGCAAGCAAAAACTAAAAAAACTTTGAAAATGTCTTGCTATTTCAGCACAATCAATGCTACACAGCTGACTGCAAGGCTTGGTGATTTTTTTCTGGTCTTGACAGATGAATGTTTTTCTTTTTTTATATACATTTTTCTTGACCTTTACTATTTTTCAGCAGTCGTTTCCTCATCTCATTCTTTGTCATTTCTTATGTGGGGCCCAGCCTTCTCTACTAAGCCTTTATTGTTATTTTTGTCCACTTATACAAAGCTGCTTATCAAGTGAGTGTATGCGAACGTAAAGTCACACTTTGAACCTAAAATGATTGTTTGGTTTGTCTGAAGCTCTGTGGAAAAGGTATGAACAATTAATATCTTACCTGGTATAGGTAGCGCTTTGAATGGCCTCCGTTAGGAAAAAATAAGTTAATTTCTGTTGTATTGGCAAACTGACAGGCAGCCCGAGTGAGGCAGGAGTGGCTTATTGTAACTCCTGTCTGAAAAATGTCATAGTGGTTTTGGATGATGCTGTTTTAAAGAACTGTACATCACTCACTTTTATACTACAGTTATTCACATAAAAATCTGAGGTCATGTACCCTGGGGCATTTCTGACAGAAATATCATGTTTCCCAGAATAATTGCGTAATCTAAAATTGACACAAACCTCTGAAATTTTCATTTTCTTCTTCAAGACTGCTCAATTTGTAAATTAATTGAAATGATAAATAAAACAAAGTTTAACATTTAATTTTCAAAATATATCCTAGTAAAAAGTGAGCAAAATACATTTTGAAATGTCAAATTTGAAAATTAAAATGAAATGGCAGAAATGCTTTTTCATTTCTAAGTCAAGCTGCATGTTTTGCAGTTTGTTCTTAGTTTCCTCTGTAGTTGTGTTACACAATGAGCAGTCTCGAAGAAGAAAATGGAAATGATTTATTTTTAATTTTATTTATGAGTCAAAAAATGCAGCTTGACTTTGAAATGAAAAAGCATTTCTGCTAATACATTTTAATTTTCAAATTTGACATTTCAAAATGAATTTTGGTCACTTTTTACTAGGACATATTTTGAAAAATAAATGTTAAACGTTATTTTATTCATCATTTTAATTAATTTACACAATGAGCAATCTTGATGTAGAAAATGAAAATTATTTATTTTTAATTTTATTTATGAGTCAAAAAATGCAGCTTGACTTTGAAATGGAAAAGCATTTCTGCTATATCATTTTAATTTTCAAATTTAACATTTCAAAATGAATTTTGGTCACTTTTTACTAGGACATATTTTGAAAATTAAATGTTAAACGTTATTTTATTGATCATTTTAATTAATTTACACAATGAGCAGTAGGGGTGTAACGATACACAAAACTCTCGAGACGAGACGAGACAAATTACAGAGTTCGCGAGAACGAGACGAGATTTTAATATTAGTTCAAGAAAACTTCAAAGATCGGTTTTATGCCGCAAAAGGCTTTTATTCTGTTTTAACATGTATTACAAACTCAACTGATGTCTTCATTTTACTGATTGAATCTCCTTAGACCTTAGAACGTTCAACTTTGTTTAAAAAAAATAGATATTCACGCAGGACTTTCCAAAAATTGAACATAAATATCCGCATCAGCACTGAATCTGCAGCCGTCACTCACCAGTGTTGCCAGATTGGGCGGTTCACCGCGATTTTCCTTCTGACTTTTGCGGGTAAAGAGTGCTTTGGGTGGGTGGGACTCTATCTGGCAACGCCGGTCACACCGGTGTTTACACAAGTGTGTCTTTACATTCGGGGCAGCGTCGGCAGCGCCGGGACCCTCCATCAATGTAGAGGCGTCTGCGGCACCGGGACCCTCCATCAGTAGTTGGGGCGTCTTCTATAGCAACTTCATCCGGCGAAGCCATGCTGTCCGTGACGCTGACTTGCTAGGGGCTCTGCTAGCGCTAGCATTAGCGACTCGCGAGACAACGTTACCTCTCAACGAGAGATATTGCGGGAGTTTAATATCGCGAGATCTCGTACAACGAGATCCCGTTACACCCCTAATGAGAAGTCTTGATGTAGGAAATGAAAACGATTTATTTTTAATTTTATTCATGAGTCAAAACAGGCAGCTTGACTTTGAAATGAAAAAGCATTTCTGCTATTTCATTTTAATTTTCAAATTTAACATTTCAAAATTAATTTTGGTCACTTTTTACTAGGACATATTTTGAAAATTAAATGTTAAACGTTATTTTATTTATCATTTTAATTAATTTACACAATGAGCAATCTTGATGTAGAAAATGAAAATGATTTATTTTAAATTTTATTTATGAGTCAAAAAATGCAGCTTGACTTTGAAATGAAAAAGCATTTCTGCTATTTCATTTTAATTTTCAAATTTGACATTTCAAAATGAATTTTGGTCACTTTTTACTAGGACATATTTTGAAAATTAAATGTTAAACTTTATTTTATTTATCATTTTAATTAATTTACAAATTGAGCAGTCTTGAAGAAGAAAATGAAAATGCAGTTTGGATTATTCATTTTAAATTTTATTTATGAGTCAAAACATGCAGCTTTATTTTGAAACTAAAAAGCATTTCTATTAATCCATTTTAATTTTAAATATGAGACATTCTTGCTTCCATACAGCACAGCAAGGCAGCACTAGCCAACAAAAAATAATAAAAAATGACTGTAACTCAGACAGTTGTAACAGATATGGAGCTAATTTTCCGTTTTCTCTGAGCGTTAATAGACCTTCTCACAACATTGCATCAGATTGTGCATCAGATTGTGCATCAGATTGTGTCTACCCTCACTCATATCGGTTCAACCAAAAGTCTATAACTTCACACACTTCTCAGATTAAGACCATTTTAGTCCAGTGGTGTCCAATCCTGGTCCTTTAACGCCGCTGTCCTGCATGTTTCAGACGTCTCTGCTTAAACACGTCTGCTTTGTATGAATGAGTGATTCCTCGGCTTCTGCAGAACTTGAAGAGCAGGGAAACGGCTAAAACACGCAGGACAGTGGCCCGACAGAACCAGGACTAGGCGCCGCTTTTTACTGTACTTGCCGCCATAAACGTCGCCCTGTCGTGTACGTCGCATCTGTTACGCATGACCGATGACGACCTGAAAATATGGGCCGGCGTTGTGCCAAAAATCGATTGGCTGCCCAATGGCGGCTTCAGGAGCGTGCATGGGAAGACTTTAAGAAGAATTTAACAAGCTTAACATTTAAAACAAACATTTGTTTGCTCAAAATTATAGCAAAGGTGTGTCTCTGTCTAACTTTTCCTTAATAAATGCACTTTAACGGTACAAAGGTGTGTCTCTGTCTAACTTTTCCTTAATAAATGCACTTTAATGGTCAAATCCGTTGCATTTCACCTGGGCGGTGCGGTGAAATTAAGCTGATTTGACGTTTGCTCTAGTCTAGGAGTTCCAGAGCGACACAAAGGTGTCTTGGTATGGCAAGCCAAGTGTCTCATTAATAGCCACTTTTACCTATTAATTAATACATTTTACATATTAATGAATATTAGTTGTGGACCCTCTAGAGGCTGAAAATGGTAGTGTTCAATCTTTTCCATGTCAGAATGAATGAAATCGTCATATCTCAGCATTGGGTTATAAATATGGGGAAAATAAATAAATACGTCACTTTGCTGTATAAGTCACAGGCATGCTAATTTATGCAAAAAACTGCCACTTATACAGTAAAAACTACGGTAAGTCTAAAACTCTGGCATAAAAGTCAGCGGGGGACATGCATTACTTCAAGGAACACTGGGCTTTTACAAACATTCACACAACTGAGATCCATTTCTCTTCTGTACTCATTCCCAAGTTTTTGTGCTTTTTCAACCGTTCATAAATCACAACGTTCTACTCGTTCAGGACATTCCTGCTGTGACGTTTATTATTTGTGCCTTTTTTACTTTTTGAACTATTTAGCTTTGTCTGACTTGTTTTTTTTCTTTTCCAATTAAAATTAACGGAGTTCTCTTCAGACCCTTCAAACAGTTTGTGCTGTTTACAAACTCTTTAGAGTTTTTTTCTAATAATTTTAGTTTTTCACACTTCTTTCAGAGACAGGTACCTTTCTGCTGATATCAACCATTTTTGGCTACTTTATTCATTGTTTTACATACATATAAATGTAGTCCCCGACTTACGAGCGAGTTCCGTTACAACGAGTTNATATATATTATTATTATTATTATTAAACATTCCACTCAGACTTACTACAGAAAATCCCTCTGCATGTGCTCCAGAAGATGATTGACATGTTTCCATGAAACTATTCAAGTCTCCAATGATAAGATTTTAGAAACTTCAAAAACCATGTCAACTGATCTAAGGCTGTATGTCTGGGCGACAACAACCAAGAGATGAATAATGCCTCACCCATCAGTACAGCGAAGCCCAGTTTAACCAACCCGGCTGTGGTGCAGTTCCACTCTGCAGGAAACTGGGAGTGAGGACCACCTGAGGGAGCCGAACAGTTTACAATGTATTCAATGTGCTGCAATACTAAATATATATAAACCTTTTTATCCAAAAGTAAAGTGAGCACCAACCATGGATGAAGACAACCAGAGGTGTCCTGGTTTCATGAAGGAGAGGACATGGTTTAACCAGGACAGCGCCGAAGTCTAAACCAGCTGGATGAGAAGAAAAAATGGGAGAACAACATGAGTTTAAAGAAAAATTACTTAATGCTTTAAAATAAAAATAAAATTAAAAATAACTTTTAAAAGAACGTAAAAGTGGACACAAATATTTTACCTCTGAAACAAACACAAACAATGTTTTTACTTTGGATTAAAAATGACTGACTTTGACTTCAAGTGTATTGTAGTGATGTAGACCCTCATCTCTGACCTGGATTTACACCTTTTCACATCTCTCTGAAACTCTTAGTGGTACACTTTTCTTGAGGCTCTCAAGGAGACGAGTGGACACTATTTTACATTTATTTTGAATCAAAATACACAAATTATTTCAGTAGAGACTTCCTTTTAATTTGTGTTAATTCAGAATTAATTAACAGAATAACTCTTGTCATTGTATGATCATGTTTTATGCTGTTACCAATGTTGATCACTTCTTCATATGATGAATAGAACTATGCCAAAGTTGAATTATATGTCAGAATGACTTGTTCAGATTTGTTTTACAAAAGTTAAGACGCTTAATCAGTAATCTGTATAACTGGCGACAGGTTTCTGTCACTTTTCTAAACACTTTCACTGAATAATCTTCACTCCTTTAACTTTTGATAAAACTTTCTGACCCGAGCCAAATCCCTTCCGTTCTCTGGGAAACAACCAATGAGTGGAGAGGATTTAACTGGGTCAACTTCCTTTTTTAAGGCTCCACTTCCTGTCTGAGCCTAGAGTCTGCTGAGGAGCTCAAACCATGAGGTTCCCCAAAGAGCTGATTGAACGTCTGTCGAACGCTAAGGACACGTCATCAGTTAAAGATTTATAACAGGCAGACCCAATCCTGTACAGGACCGTCGTGTCTCCCCAGGCAACGATCTACCTGTTTAAACACCTAGCTAAGGTAACATTAAGACGAAAACAGGACTACCGATCTCACCAGGTCAAACCCTATTTAAAAACGGTGTCAAAAACAGTGTCAAACAGTCAGTGCTCAGCACAAACCACTAACCCCTCCATAGGCAAACCAACACACAAGCTCCTAGGTTTACCAGAGCTCCACACGAGCATGCACCTGCTCAACACACCACTCCCTCAGGAGTGACAACCAAGTGGCGAGGGGTGGGCGGAGAAGCACAAACCTCCACATCTCCACACCCCTGCAACAGATCATTGCACCCAGCCTATTTATAGGCAGGCTCAATAGAGTGCACTAATCAAGGCTGATCTAAATCAGGCTGTAAAAAAGGTGTATTTAGCAGTGCAGCCAGGCTGGCAACCAACATAAACAAAATATATTGGAACTTAAAATAATAATGTGCCCTGGCACGTAACACGTCATCAGTTAAAGATTTATAACATACTGGTTATAAATCTATTTCGAGCTGTAAAAAGCTTTACTTTAGTGAAATTCCCCAAAGGAATCTTTTATCTTGAAAAGCCAAACCGGAACTGAGGCTGTTACCCGGTGAGGTGGAAGCCGTCTTTAGCGATCCGCTGCAAGATGGACGCTGGTCACCTATAAAACGTAGCAGAATGGACAGTTCGTGCACGTAAGGTTGGGACAAGTTTACCGAGGCAGAGACCAAGAATCTTCGCATAGGTAAAACGTCGTTGTCCATTCGACCGAAGTCGAGCGGAAGCCGCCGAGGAACTACCATGTTTCTGGTTAAAATATCTCAAGATACGCCAACCATTTCCTTTCAACCTCCATCATTAACCTCACGCAGACTCTTCCACTGGTACATTTTCATCTTTAAATCACTTCTTGGTCTACTGCCCTCATACATCTCCTCCTACATGTCTTTGCGTGAGTGCAGCTACAGTGTGCGCTCTCAGGACATGATTACCTGCAGTGTTCCGTCAGTGAGGACTGAACTTGGAAAAAGGGCCTTCTCCTACTCTGCTCCTGCTTCATGGAATATCTTACAAAAAGATCTGAAGCTCTCGGCCCTGACCTCCCTAAATGGTTTTCAGAATCTGTTGGAATCCTGGCAAAAACCAATGCAGATTTGTTCCTGTCTTTGATTTTATACGTCTACCTTATAATGTTTTGCTAGTTTTTTGATACTTTGTTAAAAAAAAAAAAAAAAAAAAATCTTTTTGTTTTTTTTTCTTTCTTTTTGTTTTCTATTGTTTATTGTTTGTTTGTTTATTGTTTAATGAAATTCTATCACTGCTGTTCATTGTTCTTTAGTTTTAGCAGGTCGCTTTCGTAAATGAGCCCATGAGGTTCAAAAGATTTACCTGACTAAATAAAGGTTGAATGAATGAATGAATTTTACTCTTCCATCTTTCTCCTTAAACTTATCCTCCTAAGCCAGTAAACTCCAAGTTAATGTGCCTACAGAATAAGTTAATATAAGACCCTCAACTTGTTCTGTTGTCTCTAAATTTAAATCTGCTGACGAGTAAATTATAGGATTTTTATCGATCAATCATGTAAATATGTTTTGATGTAATTTTATGATTCTGTTATTAAATGGTTCAGCTCTGCTGTACCAACATAAATGTTTTCTGTCAATTACATCTCACCTCCAAGTCACAGAATTATAGGTATTAATCTGAAAAAGTGAGAACCCGTGAATTATTGATGATCATTTGTGTCAGTCTAAACCCTGCTCAATTTTTCATCTAGATATAGGTAAATCCAACCAGTAAAACTGATCACCGCCTATATCATTACAGTATAAATATATATATACTTTGTATTAAAAAAAAACTATTTTTATATCTTAAGAATCTGTATCAATGCAGGTTTAAAAGGTCAAAGCACATGCATGTTAAATCAATAATCTCTGTATAAATCTTCTAATGAACCAGAAACTGAAAGCTCACAGTACTGAGTGTTGTCCTGTTCTGGTGGAGGCGTCATGGCCAGAGATTTCCACTGGAAGTCAAAGCTCACAACAGGCTGCTGTAGAGTTTGCCAGCTAACAGCTTCGTCTTCTGATGGGAGGAAGCCCACCCTCTGCACCCCAGACACACAAACCCACAAAACATGTGATTCATATTACAGGAAAACAAGATTTGCACATTTTATTTGGTTTACAAATGCATCAAACTGCAAAGTCATGTGTTGAAGCACATGCTCCATCTGACCAGGGTGGGAGGTGTGTTGGGGCTGGAGCAACAGACGACCATCAGATCTCTCTGGACGGTCAGCAGCTTCCAGCTGCCGTACACAGTGTCTGACATGCAGGAGTAAAAACAGAACAAAGGAATACATAATAGATTTTGAAAAGGGGAAATGGGGCTTGGTTGAATGTTGACCTGAATAAATGTCTATTTATATCATATTAAGACGTGGTCACCCAAAAAATATGTTTATTTTATTTATTTATTTTACTATGAAACTCGCTGCTTGCTGCTCATTCAAAACAGACTTGAGTTGGATTTGAAATTTTTCTAAAATGAATGTCACTGATTTGTAATCTGTTGGTCTTGTCATACCTTGCCCCTCTCTCTGGTGCTCCTGACGAAGATGAGATGATGGAGGAGGAAGAGGAGGAGGATGTGTAAAGTAAGACTCAGCAGAAATGGGAGGGGCAGAGTGTGGGAGAAAAGGGGACGGAGGAAGTGGAAAAATAGAGGACAGTGGAGTAGATGGAGGAGGAGAATAGGAAGACCAGTAAGGGGAAGGAGGAGGAGGAAGCAGAGGGGAGAGGGGAGAGGATGGAGGAGGAGGGAAATGAAAGGATGGAGATGAGGACAGAAGCGAGAGGGGACGCGGAAGAGGAGGAGAGGATGGACTCTTACTATCAGACAGGAAGGTGACGTTTTTTGATCTTCTGTCAACCATAAAAAGATCCTGAGACAGAAAACGTACAAAACGGAGCATTGGTGGATATGACGGCACAAACTAAACTAATCTTGTTTGATTTCGATGAATCTGCAGCACAAAATCCAGTTTGTTGGGTTTAATTTGAGCGCTACCTTCCAGTTTCTGCAGGAGCTGCTGAACACGATCGTCTGAGCGTCTGCAGACCAGCAGCGGGACGGCAGAGCCTCATAAACACCTGCAAAATCACCTGAAATGGACAGAACAACCTCATATTTATTTTGATTTAATCATAAATAAAACATTATTGTTTTTGTCAGTAGGTGATAATAGAGCATCTGTTAATGGTTTAAAAATAAAATGCATGTGTTTAAAATGTTTAAAGTTCTGAACAAACAAAGTGTAATGTACCAAGCTGAGGTCTGTTGACAACATCAACCAGCGTGGAGATGTTTCTGCTCTTAAACTCCAGCTGTGGATGATTGACAGGCGACTGTTAACAGATGAATCACGTATAAACATGAACAGAACCACCTGCAGACTGTACCTGCTGTACACAGAGGCACTGGTTGTGAGGACCAAACACTTTACCCTGCAGATAAATCAACACGGATCCGTCCGGACTCAGTCTGGGACAGGACACTGAAAGGTTGTCCCTCGACAGACACTCTGGGACAGGAGGGAGGAGTGTGGACAAGATGTGGGTCAGATGTGCAAAGTTTAACACTTTAACAGAAAGATAAAAGTACTGCCCTCACCACAGTGCCCATTCAGGTCGAGTTTGAACAAAGCGGACCTGAAACAGAGGCAAAAATAAAAAAATATATTAAATGGGAAGCCGACAAGTATCGCTTATCTCTCTGTTTAGATTATAATACCTGTACAGTACAAAGCAAATTGTCCAGTGTATGAGTCAAACAACTTTTAATCAATCAGTGTGGGGAAACAACTTACAATTTTTGTCAAAAATACACAATAACTCATGATTCGGTGCAACTTTACTATCAAAGAAAAGCTCTATGTGGCATGAAATATGTAAAGTACAGTATTCTGTGTGGATAATAAAGAAAATAATTAAAATTCAGATTTTTAATCCAGCTTTAATTTATCTACCGTAATTGCTGGCGTATAAGCCACTACTTTTTTCTCATGTTGGACTCTGTGGCTTTTACATAACATTACATAATTTGAGGAATTTTATTATAATTTTAATATTTTATTTTGACAGGCATCCTGCCACTGAATATTTTCCTTAAACTCACCAGAGTGGGTTTTAATGACATAGAGTGAATGCGTCAGGTAATCATGACATGTACCATACCTCTCACTCATGGTTCCAATTTTGCTACCCATAATTCCACACTGTCAGAATGTGACCAGAAGTCTAACCTTAATGACCAATGAGGTACTCTCATTGGGTTACGAGGACCCATCCCCTAAGATAGACTTGCATTAATGAGGCTACCTGTTCACTGTAAGTAAAGGTAATTTTATTTTAATTTTTTTACATTACCGGACAGGTCACAGTGGGCCAATGAAACTTCTCATTACTAGCTAGTACATGTAATACACTCACACTAGATTCTTCAGATCAGTTACAGTATTTTTCATCTCATAAACAGACCGTGCTCATCTGCAGCGATAATGGAAAACGCACGGAGAATTTCTTATGATGCAGCTTTCAAGTGAAAAGTAATCGATCTGGCTGTCGAAGAAGGAAATGGAGCTGCTGCCCGTAAGATTTTCATCAACGAGTCGATGGTGTGACTGTTAAATAGAATTATAATGTTTAAACTGTCCTTTTCTGTTTAGTCTAAATTTTAAAGGGGACCACATATGCAAAATTCACTTTTTAATGTTTTTTTACTCAACTTTGGGTATTTACTTCATAAAAAAACAGTCCTTGTGCCAAAAAAATGCACCCAGTGGTTTATTTACTCTAAGTAGATTTATTTGTCTGTGATTAAAAACGCTTCGTTTCACACTTCCTGCGGTTTGTGACGTCACAAACCGTAGCCAATCACCTCAAACCTGAGTCCAGCCCCTCACCTAGCAACCCCTGGTGATGCTCCACCCACTTGAGTATAAAAGATGTCACGGTTGCCTAGCGGTTTAGGAGCTGACCTGGCGGTCATTTATTCATTTATTTAGCCCCCGGGGGGCTAGGGGTTTGCCCTGCTCCAGCCATGCAGCACATCTCGAGTAAAACCAGAATGTTTTATTACCTTGTTTGAATGAACTCTGTCTCGTTGAAACTGTGCACACACACTCTCGCGGTTTGGACTTGTTTCTTATATGATGAAGGACTACTTTGCACAACTGTCAGTTTGGTTGAGCGGTTACGACACTTGAGCGGCACGCAGGAGACCAGAGATCGCATCCTGTCAACGGCATCTTTTTTTCCCCCTTTTTTTTAAAGCCTTTTGTTTCGGAGAAATCGGGGTGAGACTAGATATATACATCGACATAATAATACTTTATAATTGTTATTTTTACGTTTTAGTTCAATTTTTAGTGTAATATCGCTCCCAACGCGCAGCCGGCAGAAAACTGTGCACACACACACTCTCTCGCGGGGCGACAGTCTGTACCATCAAGCACCACTGATCGATATATTTTCAGATTAGCAACTTATTTATTTTAAGAATACCTTTCACTTCATCAAAATCTAATCAAAACTTCAGCGTTCTAAATGTAGGTGGTTGTGATTATTTCTTATACGATGAAAGACTGCTTTTTGCATAACTGCCCGGTTGGCCCAGAGGTAGTGAACCGGACTCGTAATCCGAAGGACACGGGTTTGCCTCCCGGTCGCGGCATCCTTTTTTTTTAAGCCTTTTGTTAGGGTTTGACCTGGTGAGATCGGTAGTCCTGTTTTCGTCTTAATGTTACCTTAGCTAGGTGTTTAAACAGGTAGATCGTTGCCTGGGGAGACACGACGGTCCTGTACAGGATTGGGTCTGCCTGTTATAAATCTTTAACTGATGACGTGTCCTTAGCGTTCGACAGACGTTCAATCAGCTCTTTGGGGAACCTCATGGTTTGAGCTCCTCAGCAGACTCTAGGCTCAGACAGGAAGTGGAGCCTTAAAAAAGGAAGTTGACCCAGTTAAATCCTCTCCACTCATTGGTTGTTTCCCAGAGAACGGAAGGGATTTGGCTCGGGTCAGAAAGTTTTATCAAAAGTTAAAGGAGTGAAGATTATTCAGTGAAAGTGTTTAGAAAAGTGACAGAAACCTGTCGCCAGTTATACAGATTACTGATTAAGCGTCTTAACTTTTGTAAAACAAATCTGAACAAGTCATTCTGACATATAATTCAACTTTGGCATAGTTCTATTCATCATATGAAGAAGTGATCAACATTGGTAACAGCATAAAACATGATCATACAATGACAAGAGTTATTCTGTTAATTAATTCTGAATTAACACAAATTAAAAGGAAGTCTCTACTGAAATAATTTGTGTATTTTGATTCAAAATAAATGTAAAATAGTGTCCACTCGTCTCCTTGAGAGCCTCAAGAAAAGTGTACCACTAAGAGTTTCAGAGAGATGTGAAAAGGTGTAAATCCAGGTCAGAGATGAGGGTCTACATCACTACAATACACTTGAAGTCAAAGTCAGTCATTTTTAATCCAAAGTAAAAACATTGTTTGTGTTTGTTTCAGAGGTAAAATATTTGTGTCCACTTTTACGTTCTTTTAAAAGTTATTTTTTATTTTATTTTTATTTTAAAGCATTAAGTAATTTTTCTTTAAACTCATGTTGTTCTCCCATTTTTTCTTCTCATCCAGCTGGTTTAGACTTCGGCGCTGTCCTGGTTAAACCATGTCCTCTCCTTCATGAAACCAGGACACCTCTGGTTGTCTTCATCCATGGTTGGTGCTCACTTTACTTTTGGATAAAAAGGTTTATATATATTTAGTATTGCAGCACATTGAATACATTGTAAACTGTTCGGCTCCCTCAGGTGGTCCTCACTCCCAGTTTCCTGCAGAGTGGAACTGCACCACAGCCGGGTTGGTTAAACTGGGCTTCGCTGTACTGATGGGTGAGGCATTATTCATCTCTTGGTTGTTGTCGCCCAGACATACAGCCTTAGATCAGTTGACATGGTTTTTGAAGTTTCTAAAATCTTATCATTGGAGACTTGAATAGTTTCATGGAAACATGTCAATCATCTTCTGGAGCACATGCAGAGGGATTTTCTGTAGTAAGTCTGAGTGGAATGTTTAATAATAATAATAATAA
>JBBPBX010008270.1:8801-22853 GCA_038048925.1 Garcialebias charrua | reverse complement strand
TTTGATTCTTCATACAGTATTTAATTTGAACAAACAAGATGAGTTACAGACAGAACAGTTTTCAGTCTGTAAACAAACAAACAAACAAACATCTTCAGACCCAAACCCGATCTTTCTGCTCCTCTGGTCTGTTTTAATGATCAAGCATATGCCCCTGAGGGACCCACACTGTCTTTAGGGTTAACTTTAGGGTCCACCGGGCCGAGCAGCACCGCCTGGGCCTCCAGCAGCGTGGTGTCGGTTCTGGCTCCCAGGAACCGGGCCGTGAGCTCCAGGTCCTGGAGCCGCAGCCGGACTCTGGAGCCCCGCTGCAGCGTCTCTCCTCCGGACTCGGGCCGCCGGCACACGCAGTGGAACTTCCCTCCGAAGTCGATGTACAGGTCGTCCTGGACCACATGGAAGATCTTCCCGACCACCACCCGGTTCTTGGCCGGACCCATCTGGATGAAGGCGGAGCGGCGCAGCAACGAGCCGAAGCTCTCCTGACCCGAGGAGGAGTCGCTCGGGCCCGCGGAGGAGCTCTCCGCCTCCCGCCGGAGCTCCGCCTGCTGCTCGAAGGCGGCGGCGAACCCGGACCTGGGTCTGTCCGCGGAGTCCGAGCTGAAGGTCCGGAGGAACCGACCCGCAGAACGACCACCAACCCTGAGACTACACAAGGCCGCCATGTTGTTGTCCTTCTGCACCGGAAAAAGATGGCACTCGCTTCCGGTAAAGTCGGAGCCACCTAGCGGTTGAAGGCAGAACTGCTGCTTGATTTAAAAAATATACAGTAGTACACTGGATGGGAGCAGGGATGTCTTGTCTGTAAATTAGACTAACAAAGTTTCTCTGAGTAGCCTCTGTTGTTGTTTGGGAGGTGTTTTTTTGTCAATTTACATACAGTTTTGTGTCTTCTACCAGAGACCTCAAGGGAACCTCCTACGGTGTGATCTTTCAATTTACATGTATGTGTTACAAACCCCCAGGTGTGATGTGTTGTTTTGTCAATTTAAATAGAATGGGCATGTTAGGTATTTTGTGGTGTTATTTCAGTTTCCAATTTCATATGTTGGTGCGTGGCTTGTATAAAACTTCTCGTTCTCACAGCTTCCATTCATTCAGAATTGAAAAAGACTTCTGGACAGAAGTCGAAACGTTTTCTGCAACAAATAAAGTCCAGTTGATCCTGTATTGAACGCCTTTTTTGATTTTATCATGTCCTGGACGACTGAGAATCTTCACCAGCATACAGTAAGAATATTTTTCAGTTAGAATAAAAGTTTACTTTAAAAACTTTAAATGATTTTCTTCTCCTGAATCATAAAACAGACAGAAGAGGGATTAAATTCAAGGGAACACGAGTTCAACACGTTTAAATGTGAAATTTTGTATTTTTATCCACGATTGTTTCTGAAAATTTTATTCATTTCTTTTTATTTATTTAATTTATTCATTTCAATTTTAAAACACAAAGCCAAAAAAAAAATAATAATACATAAAATGAAAGGAAGCAGAAGAAGAAAAAATTCTTATCATATCTGCTCCTTCTTAAACAAAATCAATTCAAACTATCAATTCAAACAATCATCATCTATACATAATACTATATTTCAACAAGACAAATATACAGTTATTTACATATTCTTCTAGGCTATATAATTTAAAGGTTCAGTATGCAGTTTCTGTAGAACTGCAGCACTTAGAAATATTTTCAACAGGCAAAGCATTCTGATCCCTCCCCCTCAGAGCCATATGTGGCTCTGCCCCCTTGTGGTCTGTTGAATTTCAAATTCAAGCTCTGTTTTTATTGGCTGATTCAAATTCAAGCTCTGTTTTTATTGGCTGGTTACAAACTCTGTTTTTATTGGCTGGAAAATGGCGGGTCACCTTTTCTTTTTAGAAATGCTTATTTACCACCTGGAGAAGCAAGGGGACAATATTTTTTTTTTTTTTTTTCAGAGATTACCTGGCTAACATCAGTCTGTCAGGAGGTAGTGACAGAGTGAAGAAATATGTTCATAAAAAAAGCTACATACTGAAGCTTTAAGCAGTGGTTCAGGTTTTAATTCCGACACATTTAAAGCAGCTTTTTACGGAAGCGTAGCTTTTAGAAGATAACTTTTTATAGAAAGTTTGATTCGTGCTTTATTACGTTTTTTCGTGCTTCTTCTCGCCACCATAGAGTACAGGTATACTGTATCATACAAACGCGATATCTATGCTTGCCGCGATGTGGTGCCATAGCAACGTACGTGATGACGTAGTTACCTGAACGGTACAAATGAGTGCGCAGCGCATTGTGTACACTTGAAGCAAAATGGAGGTGTTTGTTGTGACGCCGACTTTCAGATGTTCTTCCTTCGTGTTTTCAGTGGGTTCGGCAGTCAGAGACGTTCTGGACAGGTTCTTCCCGGAGCAGGTGATTGTTTTTACACTGGTCTGATCCGGAACCAAAAGCTAATCTGAGTTTAAAATGTTAAATCGGACCGAGGTATGGTTGGTTACTAAACTTCTGTGCTAACGGATGCTAATGAAGTTAACGTTTATTTCACTTTAATTTCGTTGAGTCAGGTCCTCTGGACAGATTATTTTTTGTTGAAACGTTTCTTATAAGCAGCACCTTCTCTTGGTGGATTAAGCAATCAAGTCAACTTTATTAAGCACATAAAACAGAAGCCGTAACATCAATGATAGTAATTTAATTAAACATTTTTTTATATAATCGAAAATGAATTAAAAACATTAAAAAAAATAACAAACGCAGAACAAAAAATACTAAATCAAATCACCGTGTGAATTTTTAGAGATTTAAAACCAGGAAAAGAAGTGGCCTGCTAATGTTGGGGAGCAGATCGTTTCAAAGTTTGGAGCCCATGACTGAAAAAGCCCAAAAAGCAGCAGATCAGATGATCTCGGGCCCAAGAGGGAACATATGGTTCCAGTAGCTCAGAGAGAAAAGAGGGTGCAAGACCGTTTAAAATTAGTCTTAATATGTACAGGGAGACAGTGAAGGGAGGATAAAACTGGTGTAATATGCTCAAACCTACAAGTCCCTATTAAGAGTCAAGAGGCAGCATTTTGGACAAGCTGGAGATGGGAAATTGAGACCTACCTTACCATTTAATTTAAGGTCCAGGAGCACAAGTTGACCAAAATCATTTGATAACAGAATGTCATTAAAGCGGTTTTGATGCTGTGAAGTTGTGTAAAACCAGACTGAAAGATCTAAAAAATTGCGTTGCCATTCAGAAACTCAATTACTTGAATAAAAACTATTTTCTCCAGGATTTTGGAAAGAAAGGGAAGTTTTGAGATTGGCCTGAAATTTGAGAAAGTTGAAGGGTCAAGTCCAGGTTTCATAATTAATGGATTTACTACTGCATATTTAAACACAGACCACACTTGTAGCAATACAATTTATAATAGCAAGAACAGAGGGTCCAGTCGAGTAAACCTTGTTTAAAAAACAACGCATGGATGGGATCAGCAGGGAAACCAGAGGGTTTCCTGCTATGACCAACAACATTTAAAAATGAGAAATTAGTTCAAACTGACTGAAGCAGTTACAGCCAGAACTGTTCAGGTGGGCGGAGGTGCTGCTTAATGTTCAGGTGGGTGAAGGTGCTGCTTAATGTTCAGGTGGGTGAAGGTGCTGCTTAATGTTCAGGTGGGTGAAGGTGCTGCTTAGTTTGTTGCAGCTCCTCAGACTGAAGAAGTCTTTGGAACAACTAAACTTTGCAGCTTCTCTGGAATCATCTGAGCCCAGACAAGATGTGACATGTGGTTTTTCTTTTACTCTAACCAGAACTGTAGTTACCGTGGTAACCACACACTTGTCTTTCGCTCCCTGACTGTCTGACAGGCAGAAAGCCAACCAAAACTAGAACCGGTAATCTTATTTTTAGAACTTGCTGACTCGTGAGCAACAGCAAGTTCTGATAGGACCACAGGTTATGTTTTTGTTTACTTTGTCAGAACCTTCATTGATCCGGTTCTTCTCAGTTTCAGGACTTCTATGTCACTTCAAACGGCCGACTGTCTCACCTTGAGGATCCTCTTCAACATGGAGCCGTCTATCGCCTGGAGCCTCGCCTCAGTGGAGGGAAGGGAGGTCAGTTCCAGGACTTAGATCTGTCCCGTGTTCGGAGGATGTGGCCAGTGATTCACTATTTTGTGTTTCAGGTTTTGGGTCGATGCTGCGAGCTCTGGGCGCTCAGATCGAGAAGACAACCAATCGGGAGGCCTGCAGGGATCTGAGCGGCCGGCGGCTTCGAGACGTGAACCACGAGAAAGAGTAAGCTCCACCCACTCTTGCAGCTGAAGTCAGTCACCTTGCAACACAGCCCTCAGACATCTTATCACCACACAGGAAGTGAAGTTTGTCTCGGCAGGAAGTGAAGTTTGTCTCGGCAGGAAGTGAAGTTTGTCTCGGCAGGAAGTGAAGTTTGTCTCGGCAGGAAGTGAAGTTTTTATGGTATAATGCTTGTATTTGACATGTTGTTGTGAGTTTTGTCATTGTTACTCTGGTTTACTATTAATAAAGGAGGAAAAAAAGGAAGTGAAGGGCGTCCAGTAGGAAGTGAAGTTTATCTCAGCAGGATTTTTTTTTCTTTTCCATCTTAGCAGGAAGTGAAGGGTGTCATGGCAGGAAGTGAAATTTGTTATTAACCTTTTTTTAATGAGGCAAATCCCATTGAGAACACAGTTCTCTTTGCAAGCTAGGCCTGGGCCTGAAGGCAGCCTAACAAGCAAGTTTGAAGTTTGGCTTGACAGGAAGTGAAGGGCGTCTCAGCAGGAAGTAGACTGTCTCAGCAGGAAGTGGACAGCTGTGCTGGAAGCTATTTTTGTTTTAGACAAGTCTTTAAATAAAATCAGTTTAGAGTCTTAAGGTTTTCCTGACCGAACAGAACTTGACCCGCTTATTGGAAGACCAAAGCAGCAGACCAGCCCTTCTTCTTCTTCTGTGGTATTGGCAGGATGGCGGAGTGGCTGAAGATGCAGGCGGATCGTGAAGCAGAGAAGGAGCAACGGCGTTTGGAGCGCCTACAGAGAAAACTGGCTGAGCCCAAACACCAGTTCGCCGACCCGAAGTACCAACAGCAGTGCCACGAGCTGAGTGAGAGGCTGGAGGACTCTGTGCTCAAAGGTAACGAGTCAGAACTGGTGCTGAGCGAGGCTCGGGTGAGTCTGGCTGCTGGTGTGTGACTTAGATGTGTGTCGCAGGTCTGCAGGTGTCCTCCAGCTGTCAGGTAAACGCAGGTGAAGGCTCTGCCCCCAAGAGGTCGAGCACCAATCAGAGCGAGCCACAGAAGAAGAAAATGAAGATGGCAGTGCAAGCTGGTTTTTGGTCAGTCTTAATTTAAATAAAACTTTATTTAAAACAAAATGAACGACAGTTACAGCCCAAATGATAACTGTTGCTATGGTTACAGGACTGGTCTAGGCGACCTGGATTCCACAGAATCCTCGTCGTCTGAGGATGAAGAGAGTCCATCAACGTCTGCTTTTACTGTGACGACACAGAGCGTGGAGCCTGGGCCCAGCAGGACACATCGGCAGGTGGCGAGTGATTCCTGTCAGTCCAATGACCTGATCAGACCCACATCTGGCTGCAGCAGCACCGGTCCAACTAGACCCTCGGAGGAGCAGAGGTCTAAAGTCCCCCCGGAGGAGCAGAGGCCTGGAGTCCCCCCGGAGGAGCAGAGGCCTGGAGTCCCCCCGGAGGAGCAGAGGCCTGAAGTCCCCCCGGAGGAGCAGAGGCCTGGAGTCCCCCCGGAGGAGCAGAGGCCTGGAGTCCCCCCGGAGGAGCAGAGGTCTGGAGTCCCCCCGGAGGAGCAGAGGCCTGGAGTCCCCCCGGAGGAGCAGAGGCCTGGAGTCCCCCCGGAGGAGCAGAGGTCTGGAGTCCCCCCGGAGGAGCAGAGGCCTGGAGTCCCCCCGGAGGAGCAGAGGCCTGGAGTCCCCCCGGAGGAGCAGAGGTCTGGAGTCCCCCCGGAGGAGCAGAGGCCTGGAGTCCCCCCGGAGGAGCAGAGGCCTGGAGTCCCCCCGGAGGAGCAGAGGCCTGGAGTCCCCCCGGAGGAGCAGAGGCCTGGAGTCCCCCCGGAGGAGCAGAGGTCTGGAGTCCCCCCGGAGGAGCAGAGGCCTGAAGTCCCCCCGGAGGAGCAGAGGCCTGGAGTCCCCCCGGAGGAGCAGAGGCCTGGAGTCCCCCCGGAGGAGCAGAGGCCTGGAGTCCCCCCGGAGGAGCAGAGGCCTGGAGTCCCCCCGGAGGAGCAGAGGCCTGGAGTCCCCCCGGAGGAGCAGAGGTCTGGAGTCCCCCCGGAGGAGCAGAGGTCTGGAGTCCCCCCGGAGGAGCAGAGGTCTGGAGTCCCCCCGGAGGAGCAGAGGTCTGGAGTCCCCTCGGAGGAGAGGAAGCTCCCAGAACCATCAGAGTCCAGAGGTCCACAGGTCAGTAGCTGGTCCATCATTTTGATTTGAACTGTTGCGAGTTCTGGTTCTGTTGGGTTTTATTTCACGTTACTGAACTGGGTCATTCTGTCTCAGCAGCTGGACCTGTCCTCAGTGACATCTGTCCAGCAGCTGGAGTCTCTGGGTCTGGGGGTTCTGAAGGAGGAACTCGTCTCTAGAGGATTGAAGTGCGGGGGAACATTGTCGGAGCGCGCCACTCGACTCTTCTCCATCAGAGGACTGAGTCCAGACCAGATTGACCCGGTTCTGCTCGCCAAGCGCGTCAAACCCAAGAGGAAGTGAAGGACTGTCAAAGTGGTTCCACCAAGAGGAGCAGGAATTCCTGAAACTCCTCCTGAACCTCCTGTCTGTTCTATTCAAGAAAGTCTTCAACCGATGTTCTTTTATTAAAATGTTTTGTCAAATAAATGTTGAAACAACAAACTGGGTTCTAATTCAGTTCAAGACAGAACCTCAGAACCCGGGGTCCCAGGACGTGATCTGAGGAACCTCCGCTTCTTCGAAGCACACGATGACATCACCGCTTCTGAAGTCCACGTTTCCGTCTACCGACAAGCCGCACTCCATCCCCATCTTCACGGACTGAACGTCGTCTTTGTGGTGCTTCAGCGCCGACAGGGAACCTGCAGGAACATCAAAGAACCTCTGAGTGGATGTTCCTCTGACGACAGGAACATCAGCAGAACCTCCAGGTAGACGTTACCGTCTTCACCTAGAGGTTCTGCTGAAGTTCCTGTCTTCATCAGAACCAAGCTTGCTTGTTTTGGCAGATTAACACGTTCTTTAGAGAACTGCTCAGAGGAACCTAAACATCTGGCAGGATGGCGCCGCAGGGCAGAACACTCACCCTCCCACACGGTGTCCCGTCCACGGAGCAGCCTGAACTTGTGGCGCCGGTCCAGCTGGCCCTTCTGGACCCGGCAGCCGGCCACTGGAACCTCCTTCTTCCCCACGGAGACCTGGAATATGGCCAGAACCGTGGCCTCGCCTGGAGCAGAGGGGAGGTCCGACCCAGATTAACCGGACAAAACAAATTGAAACAAGTCTAGTAGAACCAGGAAGTGGGATTCTGACAAACCACTCTGAACCTGGTTCTACATCCAACAGATGAGGGTTCTGAGGTACAAATGAAAAATTTCAGATGAGTTCTGAAACTAAATCTGGACTAAATGTGTTGAATGAGCACTGAGAGGGCATGGCTTATTCATATTTAAACATCTTTTGAGGTTTCAGATGAAACGAGGCTGGTAGTAGCTGAGGGTTGGACCCAACATAGCCTCTAAGGGCTAACATAACTGACCCGGGTCGGGTTCTCTCTCATAACTTTGACCAGTTTTTAATAAAAAATAAAAAAAACATTAAGATGTTTTTGTTTTGTGAAAAGCTCTAAATAAAAACCAGGACTTTCCTCAGGTCTGATTCATCTGTGAAGATTCTGGTTCCAGGTCGCCTGCCAGTTTTGGATCGGACCAGTCAGAGCCATTTCTGAACCTTCAGGGTGGTTCTGGTCCTGTTCCACCAGTCGGCTTTGTGTTTGGGGCGACTCTCAGCTATTACCACCTTGAACATCGGCTGACTGTGGCAGCCATTTTGAAACGTTCATCCAATCTAAAACCAGTCCAGAGTGTCAGGAGATATTTTGCTAACACACGTGTGGTGGTAGTTCTGACCCAAGACTCACCGTGGATGTTGTGTGAGATGAGCGGCGGCAGCCGGCTGCTCAGCTCCTCTTTCAGCTGATCCATCAGCTTGTAGATGACGTTGTGGAAACGCAGAGGGACGCCACTCTTTGCCGCACGCTGCTGCATCGCTCGACTCGCCTCCACGTTGAAGCCGTAGATGGAGGCTGAGGAGGGGGAGGAGACTGATGAAGAGCTCTGCTATGACTATGGACTACGGTATAGTCCGTACGCAGAGGTACGCACGTACTACGCAGAGGTACAAGCGTATCCCCACATGGCATGCAAACGCGTCGTCTCACAAACTGCCCGGCGTCGGACTGTTTTGTATGTGACACCAATGTATTAAATTCCTCTTCTTCATCCCTGATCTGGCCTTTACTTTTTTTTGCCAAAAGGCAGTGATCTCTTCCTCCTCCGTTGACTGAAATGATGAGAAATGAACAAATTTGTCACGAGCGAATTAAACTCAGGTCCAGTTTGGCTGCGGGAGGTTCTGGAGATTTCCTAGTGTGCTGGTCTGATGTGTGGGCTGCAGGACCAGTGCTCCCTGTTTTTTATTTATTTATTTACTAGAACTTTTTATTAACATATAAACACAGAAAACCGCTGCAGCTAGAGCTGCCAGCTCTCGCCTTTTCCCCCCCCCGACCTGTCAATCAATGCAGTAGGCGTGTCAGCAAATGACCAATCAGCGACCTCAATTTGTCCCGTAGGTAAACGCTCCTTGTCTGGAGCTGCGCTGCAGCTGCTCAAATTAAGTCAAGAATTTGGTGCGAAAACGCGAGAATGTATGCTGGGGTATAGGGCTGAACTCTGCGTACAGTATGCGCGTACGTACGCATAGCTATACAGTAGTACTGGGGGCTTGAGAGGGGGCAGTTGAACCCGGAGGCCTCCACCTCTGTTTAATGATGGACAGTTTCTTTTCACAAAGATGGCCTCCTTTACTCCTCTCTCAAACCATTGTTCCTCTCTATCAAGGATGTGAACATCTTCATCCCTGAAAGAGTGACCGCTGGCCTGGAGATGAGTGTAGACTGCAGAGTCCTGACCTGATGATGTTGATCTTCTGTGCTGGGCCATCCTTTTGGCCAGTGGCTGTTTAGTTTCCCCGATATAAGACTGATCACCCTCCTGACACTGAACAGCATACACAATATTACTCTGTTTGTGCCGGGGGACTGGATCTTTGGGATGAACCAGTCTTTGCCGTAATGTATTTTGGGGTTTAAAAGCCACTGGGACGTTGTGTTTAGAAAATAAACGTCTCAATGTCTCTGAAACTCCCGCAACATACGGAATGACCACTGGTCAAAATATATTACTGCACTGGTTCTAAGGCTGTTAAAGTTAATGCTTTAACTCATGAGATTAATGTTAACAGATTAATGCATTAATATTATATAATGCAGATTAATCACATTACCTATTTTGACCTAGCCTGGTTAAAACCAGACCCTTGTACTTCACTTCGCTTGGTACTGGGTCTGGCATTTCTCCCATAGACAAGGATATCTCCGGTAGATTTTTGACCGGACCAATCAGAGAGCAGAAGGCGGAGTTTTGAACGACGTCGACTGACGTCGTCATTCAAAATGGCTGCCGCCACGAAGGAATTTTCAATAAAACAAGGTAAAAAACTATTATTTCTCTGCTGATAAAAAATATATTTCTTAGCTGACGTTATATCAGAAGTGTTCCTGAGCTTAACAGTTCCTAAATCAATTCACGAAATGGTCAAATCTGCTGGATTTAAATAGTTTCGGTTTGACATTTTCCAAACAGCCTCGGGTGCGCTACGAAAATAAATGATAAAAAATCGAATTTTATCTCAAATGTTTCATCTAGGCCAACAGTCAGTAAATTAGAGACATATAATTACACACTGGTAGCAGAAAAAATATCCACCGAGTGGTTTCTGAGCAATTTATCTGAATAGCCTGGCCTCGCCAGGCTAAACTAACAAAACTCCGCCTTCTGTTCTCTGATTGGTCCATTCAAAAATCTGCCGGAGAAATCGTTGTCTATGGGACAAGTCCCAGACCCTAGTACAAAGCGAAGTGAAGTACAAGGGTCTGGTTTTAACCAGGCTAATTTTGACCTATAAAAGAGTCTACCCTGCGCCGGTAGAGCTGTCCTTTCTAACCTGAACCTGAAGCTCAGCCGACCCGTATTCGGCTGGGCGCTCCATAATGTGTGTGTGTGTGGCCGTTGATCATGTTACACAAGTGGACTTTACATTCATTTGAAATGCAGAAAAAAAAAGTATTTCTATATATGTATATACTGTACCGGTATATTTTGGTCTAAAAGTTACTGATATTGTGGGCTTACTCTATTGTTTACATGTTTTCATCACATACACGACAATGAGACATTTAACATTGTTTGAAACAAAATTTCTTCTTTAAACCTTGCAGAGTATGGAAAACTGGTTTGAGACAATAAAACGTTTTCTTCAACATTTTATTGAAAACCGTCATATTTACATTTCAAGCATACAAAGTTACCGGTAAGCATTGGGATTAATCTGATTAATCACAGCCCCCAGAGTGTGATTAATCAGATTAAAAATTTTAATCTTTTGACAGCTCTAACTGGTTCATTCCAAAGATCCAGTCCCTCGGCACAAACATGAATTGAATGAGCTGAATACAGCTCCTCAAACTGAAGTCTTTCGGAGGAAAGACGAAACGTTTCTACAATATTTTGTTTGTTTGTTTTTTTGAATGTCCAGAGGACCAGACTTAACTTTTTTAGATGTTTCTACCTGGATTATTGAGCATGCATCAGGATATTCAGGATCTCAACTCTCCAAATTCAGAGGGCAGAGTTACACCTCTGGAAGGGGGCGGGGTTTAACCTACTACAGTACCTGGTGACAGGTAGAGCCATGAATACAAACATTTCTGATTTTAATGTTTTCCTGACAGTTTGGAGCAAAACCCAATTCTAAAATATTGATTAGTGGACCAGTACCGGGGCCAAAAGTACCCATCCATGTTCCCTTCATTCAGGATGATCAGATTTACCCAGCATTCCCTGAGTGCAGCAGGCTGTCCGGAGATTTAACATGGAGGGTTACCAAATACATGTCTAGTGATGTACTTGGGGAATATAATGGATGTGGTGTGGAAAGAAGATTTGTTTCTGACAAAGGTAATCCTGGCTGCGAGTAAAAAGGCAATAACAAAAAGATGGTTGAAGCCAGACCCACCTAACCAAGAAGATTGGATGAGGATTGTGGAGGAAATTTCAATAATGGAAAAAATCACAAATAATCTTAGATTGAAAGGACTTAAATATGATAAACAATGGGAGAAATGGACCCGATTTCGATGTGGCACACACAACAATGTAAATACAGCTGATTGATGAATGAATACTTGTAAAATGATGTCAGAAGAAAATCCAGATTGTTGTTGCTTTTCTGTTTTGTTTTCTTTTTATTTTGTGAGTTTTTGTTTTTTATTCTGGTTTGCTTGGTACAGTATTTGGTTTGTTTTGTATTTGGTTGATTTTGCAAAAAATAATAAAAATTAAAGTAATAATAAAAAAAACAAGGAGGATTATCAGGGATCATAGATCGGTTGGAGCGGACCTCCAGATTTTTATCAGTGTCACTGAGACCTGAATGGGTTCTGACCACTGTTTCGGGTCTGAAGGTTCTACGAGCAGTCCATACTAGTGCAGGACTTGGTCTGGATCGGTGGAACCCTCCTGGTGTCACTTTGAGTCCAGTTCTAGTTTCAGCAGAACCTGGAGGAAATCCTCCCATTTTAATCTCAACAAAGACCCACTTGTAACGGGAAGAACGTCTGTAGAACCTTCTCGGACCCGTATTCTGAGACTGATTCCAACCAGATCCAGAAAAGTTGTTGGTTCGGTCTCAGAAAGGCCGGTCAGGAGGCTCAGGTGTTGACCCACCTTCCTGAATGTTGGACCTTAACATCAGAACACATCTTCATTCAGGGACCAGGTCTGACAAGGTTCTGATGGACCCGTCCTGAGGTTTGGCTTTTTGTTTGTTAATCTTTCATACTGAAACATATAAAGTGGGCCGGTAACATTCTACAGAACCCAGAGGACTGAAAGAACTTTCTATACAACTAGGTGTGGGTGTGGTTCGGGTCGCGGCTCGTACCTCCGAACATTTCGGCCATGTTGACGTCGGTCTCGGTCACGTCTCCGATACCAAAGTGGACCAGCTCCAGCTGGCACTGGTCCTGCGCGTCATACGTGTCCAGGATGTTCAGGAGCGTCTCCACCGAACCGTCCACGTCACCTGCAGGTCAGAGCGCGCTCAGTGGGTGACGTCACAGTGGGAGGAGCCTAACGGAGGCAAGTACCTTTGATGATGATGTGCAAGCTGCTCTGCGTCTTCTCGCTCTGCGTCTTCTCGCTCGCTCCCGTGTGTTGTTGGGTCCGGTAGGTCTGGTACAGAGCCGCCTTCCTTCGGCGCCAGCTCAGGTGAGCTAGCCCCTCCCTCTTCTGACGATACTCCTCCAGGTGCAGCTCCATTTTCTGCTCGATGGCACTCTGCTCCTTCAGGAGATTCTGCTGCTCCTCCTGGTAAGTCCTCCACTCCACCACCTCCCTCGCTCGCTGCTGCAAAAGCACAGACACCACAGGCCTTTATTGTGGCGGGGTGCAGACAGGAAACAGCTCCACATCGACAGGAAACACAAAAATGAGAACTGAAAACAAAAAAACAGATTTCTCTACGATGAAAACCAAGATGCTGCAGCAATACTTGGGTCATGTCCGGTCTGCGACCAGGACTCGGTTTAGCTTCGGGATCCGGTCTTTGTTTTCCCGGTTCAGACCTCACCTCGGACTCCACCTCCAGGATGGTATCTCCGGCAGATGGCAGCTCCTTCCAGCCCACCACCTGGATGGCGGTGCTTGGTCCCGCCTCCTTCACCGCCTGCTCGTTCTCATCAAACAGGGAGCGGACTTTGGCCCACGACTTCCCCGCAACCAGAACACAGCCTCGCTTCAGAACCCCCCGCTGGATGATGGCCGTGGTGATGGGTCTGAGGAGAAACCAGAATCAATCGGTTCTACGACCTGATCTCATTTAGACCACCAGAACCAATACTAGTGGTTCTACTGGGACCCAGTACCGGAACCCGTTCTGTTTGTGGCTCGAGACCAGGGAGGACTCACCCTTTGCCTTTACTGGTTCTGCTCTCGATGACCAGCCCCTCCACAGGACCAGTGGGTTCCGCCTTCAGCTCCAGAACCTCAGCAAGTGCCACCGTGGCCTCAACCAGAGGCAGCAGGTTGTCGCCCTGGCAACAGTGACATCATTGATTACATCATCACTGACCTGTAGGGTGGATCAGGTGACTGCCGCCATAAACAAGGTTTTACTAGGACAGGGTTCTGTTATACTGGATCACCTCAGGTCAGAGTCAGAGAGTCTTTATTGTCATTTGCACCGCATGTGGTATATGTGATGAAACAACATTATGTACGCAGGGTCCCAGTTACATCCAACAACAAAATGTAAGAGAAAAACAGTAATAACATCTAAGATATAACTAAGAAAAACATCAACTAAAAATACACTAAGCACTAATGTAATAGAAAAACATCATTACAAACAGCAGCACGAACATGAGTCTGTATGAGCAGATGTCACAAATGAACACAGCAACAAGTAACAGATCAGCATGATGTGATATTTTGCAGTGATTACAGGTAGTCCCCGACTTACGAGCGAGTTCCGTACCTACGGGGCCGTTCGTAAGTCGAAAATTCGTAAGTAGGATCACATACAAAAAAAAAACTTTAAAAAAATAAATAAATAAAAAATAGAATAAAACTCCTTAACTATGTTAGGATAGGCTAAGTGCTTGGTAACTGTACAGTACTGTACATTTATTTATTTAATATTAAAAATATATATAATATATATTATATA